>PVJX010036537.1:0-17565 GCA_004027295.1 Dolichotis patagonum
GCCCCACTTTGCAGCTCTAACGCACAAGAGGATAATGTCTGGCAGGAAATACTCACAAATGTTAAATACTGTCATTACCATCACTCTTACGCCACCCATCTTTGTAACCGCTGCCTTTCATAGAATATGTTAGGGTGCTAAGTTTCTGCCCGATTCACTATGTACTGCTATATCAAGAGGTGACCTTGACATAAGAACATTTTCAACAGAAGGGACTTAAGACTTCACATAGCATGAGTGGATTACACTCTGGCAAGAAAGTTTAAACCTAGATTTTTTTTTTCAAAAATTTACCCCAATTAGTATTTTCTCCTTTACCATATTATCCAACAGGCTGTCTCCTCTTTTTGCTAAGGCCAGATTGTACATTTTGGACCTTTCTTATACAGGATCTATCATTTGCTGCCCTTTGCCTCTAAGACTCAATGTCTTACAAACCAGAATTTCTGGGCCTAAGTGAGAATGAAAAATAAATTAATGTTATTATCATCTCTTCATTCAATGAATTCCTTCACATGGTACAAACCAGTTGACTTTCGGCCATTGTCACAAATTTTACTATTCTTGAACACTTTCACCTTTGCTTAAAGCAGTAAAGTGTTTTCTAAAGCCAAAAAGACCCAAATGTTAAAAATAATTGTCACCTGATTCTACCACTGGAAACAGTAATAAGAGATTTTATGCACCTCCTCTTCTTGCCTTTCTTCTTTTCTTCCTTCATTAACATCAAATATGGTAGATCTATTTTCCAAACAGATTTCACTCTCAAACTTGCACTTCCATCTCATTCTAAATCCCCTCAAACTGAATGCACAAATAACTCAATTGGAGTACAGAGACACAGTGACAGCAGAAACTGCTCAATTTTCCAAATCCAAAGCCAAGTTTCCAAGTTCTCCAATTACAATCATCTTTTAAACAAAAATTTTAAAAGAAAAGCAAATATAATTTATAGTTTTTCCTTCAGCATATACCAGTAAGCATGATTTGAGATTTCTGTGCTAGACTGATTGTTTACATATGAGGAAAGTGTAATACTAACATTCTTCTAGCTTTCTTTGGGTGTTTGTTTTACTGATACTATCTTAAAACTAAAATGGCTTTTATTCCTATAATTGAAGATTATCTGTCAAACTTGGCCTCTTCCTACAGCTACTTTTAAAACTTTATCATCACTGGATAGTTAGAGAAATTGTGGGGGGAAGATAAGCCTTAACTTTGCTTTACAGGGGAATAAAGAATATTAAGAAAAATAATATGAGTCTTGCAGATATTGGAATTTGTAAGGTTATTCTTCAATTTAAGATCAAAAGAAAAGAAACAAAGAGAAAGAAAAAAGAAAGAAAGAAAGAAGAAAGAAGAAAGAAAGAAGAAAGAAAGAAGGAAAGAAAGAAGGAAAGAAAGAAAGAAGAAAGAAAGAAGAAAGAAAGAAAGAAAGAAAGAAAGAAAGAAAGAAAGAAAGAAAGAAAGAAAGAAAGAAAGAAATGCTATCTGTGTAAGGTCTGAGACCATCTCAGGCAAAAACATGTATGTAAATAAGGAATCTAAGGTCTCTAAGCAAAAGTGGCATAATCTACTTTGGCACCCAGGAATCTGCTATTGGACACCAGAGACACTAGGCTTGCATTATTTCACCTATCTGTCAAAGTAACTTAGATGCCCCACTTGTAAAATTTTTATTATATAGAAGAGATTTCCTGAAGTATTTCTGGTGTTTTTCCCCACTTATGTATATCTAATAAGACAGATGTAAACAATAAAATAAAAAAAGAAACTTTCAATGAGGAGAATTGTAGATATAAATTTATGTTTTGAAAGGCACTCACACTTCTCTGCATAGTCGACCACTGCTGTGTAACATGCTGAAGCTTATCTGTCTCTCCTCTCCAAAAATTTTATATTTTCTCAATAGCAGAGGATAATTTTTGCTCCAGAGAGAGAGAGAGAACATTTGTCCAGCTCTTCCCTCCTCAGCCTTACTTGCTCATGAACAAGGGCAAGGCTGTCTTTAAGCAAGGCAGCAGATGGCAATCAAAGTTGTCTCTTGCCTCACTGAAACCTATTATGAATGTAAAATTCTGCTTTCTCAGTTTGAACAGTTGACGGTTGTATTTTAGAAATTTCCCTATATAAAATTTAGACAGTTTACTCCAGTGATAGCAGTTATATTGGCATACACCCAGTGCTGTGCACTTCACTTTTCATTAAATGTGCATAACCTAAAACTACTCCAAACTATAAAAGTATAAGAGGATGCGATAACATAGCATTAAAGTGACAGTAAATCAGCAGAAACATAACACATTTTTTTAGTCCATTTGCTTTGCAGGCTATAAATGTGAGCTAGTCTTCCATGAAGTTATGTTTTCAATAAGCACATCTCACCTCTCTTGAATCTTGCTCTTAAAGTAGAGAAATAAAAGCAGTTAGATGTGAAGATAACCATATTTTCCTAATGAAAATTAAATCCAGAAAAATAGCTAATTACAGTATCTTGAAACAACATTGTTTCTCACTTTAATGTATTAAAATATATCCCAGAGAATGCTAACGAAGCCATTTATTAATCAAGCCTCCCTTTAAGACTACTCAGATTATTTTCTCTGTTTACAGTTTTATTGCAAATTTAAAGGGTGAGAAAAAAGAATAGAATTACTACAAGTGAATATCTAGTTATAATTGAGTTTCTCCTCCAAAACTTTCTCATAAAGCAACGCGATACATTTTATTCCTGTGTTTTTCTCACCTTGTTGAAATAATTCATACCCTTCTAGAAATTTTACTGCACAAATCATATAAATCTTATGTAAGTAAGTAAAAATATTCATCACCTTAATACAGCCATATGTGTTGTAACATATTAGTTTTATTATATTTGCACTACCCATGAACCTCTGCATGATTCTGATAGAATTTTGACTCCATCTCATACTTGGACTCCCAAAAAATGCAAAGTTAAATTCAATTGTCACAAAGTTATTCTTTGGTTTTCCAGAAACATTTTGGATGTGATTGAGAATTCACTGATGTTGATATTATGAAAAGACAGACAATGAGGGAAACAGGAAGGGACCCCCAAAATCGTATGCTGGTGAATTATGTGAACTAGAGGCATTAGCTTCAATAACAATAAAACAAATTTAACAGCTGCTAGAACTTACACAATGCTCCTGTAGGAACTTTTGCAGTTAGTTAATAGAGTTCTATAGTGGATCAACTGGCAATGAACTCCTGGCCTGGTTTCCTGTCTTCAAATTATTTAACACCAGGAAGAGAGTGAGGAATTGGCAGCATGAAGCTGAAAGTTCTGCTTTCTTCACTCTCTTCTCTCAAACATTGATTTACTCCCTGTGCATTTCTTATTCATAACACAATGTAAGAATTCACAGCTAAGACATTTCATTCCAGTATGTTTTTTCATTCAGTATTTTTATTATGCCAAACTCCAAACACACTTTTTTGCATTTACTTAAGCACTATGAATTTTGTTTTTACCTCTACTATCAGACATGGAAAGAGTCCTGAAGCCTTTGGTTGATGTCTCTGGCTTCTAACATTTCCTTGTAAATCCACATCTGTGCAATCTTTTCCCTCAGAAACTAGAACCTGAAAAGTAAACTTAAGCAATATATGTAATATCTCAAGTTTACTTGGAAAAAATTGTACAACTGAATCCCATCAAATGAGTAGTCCAAATCCAACACTGAGCTTCCTGACTGTGAGAAATTTTTTTTGTCACTCTGTGATTACAAGACAGCGTGGCTTTAAAAACACATAGTATGCAGTTAAATAGTATGCAGCACTTTAGTGATAGTTTCTGAAAAATTTTAACCCAAAAATCAACAGATGTTAATGCCAGACATATAATGATAAATATTTCTTACTTAATAAGTGGTTCAATTGCAACTAATGTGCTCACATATATTCGCTATTTTAGTCTGAAGCATCAAGCCTTGATACAATGCCAGAACAGTAGGCAATTGTTAAAAGTAATATTATTCCAGCAATTAAATTGTTTGTTTTCTTCCACAAAGTACTATCATTTCAAAACTAAAAAATGTGTCAGAGGCACCTAAAAACTTCCATAAATATCTAACTTATCCCAAATCCTAAAAGGCACAGTTTTAATACATCTTCTGATAAGTAACTGTATAGCCAAGGTCAAAACCACTTTCTATCTCTCTCTGTCTCTCTCTCTCTCTCTCTCTGTCTGTCTGTCTCTCTCTCTCTCAGCTGAGATAAGAATACCTCCTCAGTGACCTACTTTGTTTCAACATTTGAAGAGAAAAAAAAACCTAAAAAATAAAAAGATATTAATTCTAAAATATTGGAAAAATTATTAATTTCTTTCCCACTTTATTAACTTTAAATTTTCTACAGTTTTAATATATTAATATGGCATATCATTGTAAAATATCTTAGTCTACCCAAATCAGAACTTTCATTTTAAGTCACTGAATAAAAAATATCTATCAGATTAAATTTTGAAAATACAGTAAAAAAATAATATAAATGAGAGACTCATCATTCCTTCTACCAAAATTATTCCCTACTTTTCTAGACAAATCAGCCTGCCGAATTTCAATCATGTCAGGTTCCATCCTACTATTAACAAAATCCGTGTTTCAAATACTAACATAGTTACACCTCAGTTCACAAAAGTTTCTGTTCCCTACAATTTGGTTCACAAACAAAAGCATTGAGAAAAATTTTGCTTCTTTTCTCAAAGTCCACAGCATCAAGTTTCAGACATGACCACAGTCGCCTTCTCCATACAAACACAAATTCATAAAACAGATTAAGTTCATAAACTGAGACATCATTGTAATTTTTATGTTATTGACTCTTTTACTAGTTAAATGCTCCTAATCACATTCTCAAGAATCTAAGTGAACTAAGCCACGTATCAAGAATCAAAGACCATAAAGGCGAGTTCATTTTATCTGGGTTTCCTTTTCCTTCAGTATGCTCTGTGCATACATTTTCTCCAAGTGCCAAAAATCTAGAATTTATTATAATATTCTGCTTAACATAGCATATAGGTCATCATTAAATGATCTTCTTGGATAGAGAGTAAATCTGAAACATAACTAGGAAATTATAACTACAACTCTGTTATCAAACTTGTAGTGTTTAAAGTTTTTAAATTTTAAAATTATAAAATGAAAACTAATTTCCTTGTTCTGGATTACTGCTGCAGTTAATATATTATACACTGACAAGAGAAAATAGATGTCTTACTTTCCAATGAAGTTAATGAAGAAGCAAGTTATTTGGAAGAAAGTTTGTTCCCTAACACTCAATTAGCTTCTTTGTTCTCTGTGTGTTGTTTAAAAACTTGAAGAAAATGATTCATCAGTGAGATGAAATATATTTCTTTCTCATGAAATTTTTATGAGAAATTGACATTTTAAAAAATTTCATATTCATAATAATGTAAGCAAGGAAGTACAAAACACATGATTGGCTACCTGAGCGTCATGTCCTATAAGTATAATCCCAACACTTGGGAGACTGAGGCAGGAGCATCACCATGAGCCTGGACTACATAGTAAGCTCAGGGCAAGCCTAAATTACAAAGTGACAGCCTGTCTCAGAAAGCCAAAATAAATACATAAATAAATTGCTAGAAAGACTTAGGTTAGAAAGAATTTCTGTAATCGTCACAGTTCTGGGGTAGAATACAACTGGAAAAAAGGGAGACACATGGCCCTTATTAGCAAATTTTATTTGTTAATGTTACTAATTTACTTTTATAAATTCTTTGAAATCCAACAGAAAAAAACCTTTAAAATCTGATAATTTGTCATTATAAAATGAATGTGCAGAGAGCAATGAGCTTCACATGTACAAATAATAACCAGTTGCAAGTAATAAAGACTTCAGTGGCAATAGATATTTAACAGTATAATTAATATCTACAAAGAAATTTAAAATTAAATTTATTATATTCACACACGAGCGATTTTAAATTGTTCCTCAATACCACATTGAAAAATAGGAGAATGATTACTTGCATGCATATATGACATGTATAATCACTGTATAGATTAGGTTATATGGAATAATCACTATAAGTATGAGATCATTATAAAGAATGATATTTTAATAGAAATGTTTACAATCAATTGTTATGATTTATCTTAACCCTTCATGTTGTCATTGGACAATTTTAATTTGAGAAACTGTTATACAGCGAGTTCATTTTAAAGCAATGAGTACAGTTTGAACAAAACAAAAAACAACTCCCCTTCCTAGATTACGTTGCCAAGTTTAAACAGTTGAAACTGTACTTAAGGAAGTAATGCCCCATGGTTATCTAGAAGAAAAGCAATGTAGATAAAAACAAGTGCAAAATCCCAAGGCATTTGGCTCGTTTGCAGGTAAAACAAGCGAGCCAATATGACAGAAGCTGCATTCGTGAGTGGAAAAGCAGTAGGACAGGGAATCGTAGGTCAAAATTTACCTGAAACTTAAAAGAAAGATGCACCTTCTGCTTGGATGACTTAAGTCTAGCTTTAGACTTAAAGTCCAGCCTGGCTTGGTTTTGGTCACATGTGTAAAGAGGAGCCCAAGGGTGCTCTATCTATGGCTCCAGAGCAAAATTTTGCAGTGTCTGATTACAGCAGAGAAACTCCTCTCCCTGGGTTCTCTCGCATTGCTTTCTGAAGCAACAACATGTGAAAGAAAACTGGGTTCACATTGCCCTCTACTACTGAAGCAGAGACAAATACCAGCTAGACATGCCTGGTTAATCTGCAGCTGGGCACTGTCTAATTGTTGGGATGGTAGAAATTGCTGCAGGCTCAGAAAGAAAAACAGTTATTTAGAGTTTCTGAAAACACTGGAAGATACATACATGTGTGTGTGAGTGTGTGTGTACACGCCAACAGATTAAGAAAACTGGAATAAATTCATGATTCTTCAATACCGAGATGGACTCACATATTGACAAGCCTCATCTTTCAAGAAACCATGACCTCACCTAATACTCAAAATAAGGTACCAGAAACTGACTAGTAAATAATCAGTATGGGAGAACTCTCAGAGAATTTTAAATAGCTATTTTTTAAAACTTACAAAATTGGAAGAAAACACAGAGGAATATTTTAAAACTTTAACAGAGAAGCTTCATAAGCAGTTGGAAACATTTAACAATAAACAAACCAGAAGTTCTGAGATAAACAGAAAACACAGCAAAGTTTTAAAATGTGAGAAAATATCAATAGCAGGATAAATCAAACAAAAAAGAATAATAAACATAAAGACAAGCCATTTGAAAACATAAAAGACAAGCTACATTTGGAAGAAACAAATAAAAGAAAAACAGAGGAATGAAAAAGGCATATAGTGATGAGCATGGTGTTATGTAAGTGGGATCTCAATACTCTGTGACGATGATGTAGTAGGGTGGTAACTTGGATGCCAGCCTAAAACATTTACCAATGTAGCATAGCACTGTCTCCAAAAAATTGTTTTTAGAAAGGTAAGGCTATAACTCAGTCTCTGGGTTCAATTCCCATTAAATAAATAAATAAATAAATAAATAAATAAATACAATAAGTTTGGCACAGTATTAAAAGGGCAAATATTGAAGTTATCAGGGTTCAAGAAATGACTTGAGATTTCCAACATGGTAGAAAGCCTATTCAAATAATTAACAAAAATTTTCCCATGTTTGAAAGTGATGAGATGTCATCAGTCAAGTTTAACTCAATCTAGATTAATATATTAAGTAATAAGCAATTTAGAAAGCAATAAAATGGGATATCAAAAATTCAAAATATTTGGAGGAATGAAACTGGACAGGTTTATTGTCAGTATATGCTGTCTTATTCTTTTGTCTATTTGTTTGGGGTATTTTCCTCAACATTATGTTAGGTAGGTATCATTTCAAAACAATTTGTTCTAATAAAAATATTTTAAAAGAATTGGGTGCAATTTAGATTACAGGTACATGGTGAGAAGCGATTTATAATCTCCAAACTCTCTTTGTATATATGGTGACTGCATAGCCAACAAAGCCATATGTTGTAGTCAGGGGCTGTGAGAACAATTAGAATGAGGACACAGAGCTTATAATACTATCTATGATGGTCACCCAGAGTTCACCCAAGAAAGTGCAGGAAATCTAGCCACAATACTAAAGCCATAGAATATTCAGCCAAGGCCCTGAATCCCACAGAAATGTCCTACATGAGTCCAGATGAAGACCTAAAGCTCATGACAATGCACTTTTTTACATACCTGAATTCAATCCCTGGTAAAATAAATAAATTAAATAAATAAATAAATAAAATATTTTAAAAATTTGAAAAACACATTTGGAGGTTTTTTCAAAGTAAAAATTCATAAGCATGAAGAATGAAAGAAATTATTGAAGGTTTATACTTCATCAAATGTATTTGCATGGAGAGCATTGTTCTTAGTGGCTAACTACATTGTTAAAGTTAAGAAGCTGTTTGCTATTAGTGAAGAGTTGGTCCTACCTGCTGCTGAGGATATTTGTCATGAACTATTAGAAGAGCCTGCAGTTCAGATGTGGCATGTGTTTCTCTTTCAGCTAGACCATTAGATAGAAAAATTAATGAAGTAGTACAGAATATTGAGGCACAATTGTAGAGAATTGATGAGTCCCCTAGAAAGCAATTCAATGTTGACAGCAAAGCAATAATGCTTGATTTCCTTCAGTATATCTTCAAGAGCATATGCATGCAGGCATACTATGTACACTTTTGTTGCCAACCAACATCACAGCTGCAGAACTATTTAACTCTCTGAATGATTACATGTCAGGAAATTAGAACTGGTCACTTTGTGTCAGTATATGCACAGATGAAACAGCTTCCATGACAAGATTCACTTATCAGGTCCAAGAGGTAATTTCTGAATGTGAGTCTGCACATTGTGTTCTCTTTTGAGAAATATTGGCTAACCAAAAGAATACTATCTGAATTTAGCAACATTTTGCAAGATGTGATTAAAATAATCAGTGTCAGTAAAATGCATGTCTTAAGTCACATCTGTTCACACAGTTCTGCAAGGAAATATATGTAGAACACGTGAGTCTTATCCTCAAAAGTGAGATCATTTTCTAAAGCTAGATCTGAGTTTCTAAAGCTAGATCCACAAATTTCTTTTAGAAAACCAGTCACCACTGGGAGCACATTCCACTAACACAGAATGGGATGTAAAACTTACTCACGCAACAATTTAAACCTGCTTAATGAACTCAATCTGTCCCTTCAGGGGAGATGATGACTGTGCTCTAGTCCATAGATAAAGTGACTGTGTTCAAAGCTAAACTGGAATTATGGGTGTCATGAGTGAACATTGGTATTTTTTAGGTTTTAAACATTAACAGGGACAATGAAAGAGACTCAGGCAGGGCCTTCTGTCTGTCAGCTGGCGTATGGTCACCTCCCCCAGCTTTCAAAAGAGGTTGAACATTACTTTCCAACCACAGAACACACCCAAACTGGAAAGGAATGAATTTGTGACCCATTTTTGAAGATCCAGGTGAATCAATTTTGCCTTTGCCAGAAGAGGATTAACTGCTTGTAATCACAAATGGTAGTGGCTTTAAAGGTATGTTTGACAAAACTTCAAATGTCTAAAATTGTGGATTAAAGGTAAAGCATAATGTGCTGAGTGTAACACATGCCTCAAGGGACAGAGACTAGCAGAGAACACTAGGCTTGTGCAAACATGGTGTAAAATTTATTGTGCCTGGGTACAGGCAGTCAGAGGTTGAAAAGAACACCTCCAGGAAACAAAAACAAAGATTGAAAGAAGGCAGGGAATATTAAGCAGGAAATTTATCAAAGTTCTCTGGCTGTCTTGTGACTCAGTGGGCAAAATCCTTCAAGTGTCCACTGTAAATTTTCGAATGTCTCTAGATGTACCCAGATGTCCTGGGACCTGAAAGATTCCTTGTGCTACCTTATCTCTTGTCCTGTCTTATCTTGTGCCTGTGGGTAACAGCCTCAGTACTCAGCAGGGTTCCCTGCTGAGAATAGTGTCACTACTAGCAAGCAGGTTGGGGGTTGGGAGAATCAGGTCTGATTGGAGCCTTGTACTGAGATTGTCACAAAAGCACTGAAAAGACTGTCTCCATTTCTAACATCCAACCTTTGTGAAATAGGGTTTTCTACAGTGACCACAACCAAAATGAGATTACAGGGTAGACTGGACGTAAGTAGTACATTTCAGGTATCAGTGTCTCCTATCATCCTCAGTAAAGCAATCTCAGATTTCCAACTGATTTTGCACAATGTATAATTATTTCATTTTATATTGCAATTCTAATAACAATAGAAATAAAACATATGATAAATATAATGCACTTGAATCATCCCAATACCACCTCTTTCCATGGAAATATTGGATTTCACTGAAGCTGTCACTGGTGACCAAATGGTGGGGAACTGCTGCTCTTAAGTGTAAATGGCATAAAAGACACACAGGAAACTAAACTACCATAGTTAAATCAAGTTAAAGATTCCAATTGGCTTAACAATTAGCTTCTTTATTCCAATTTATTTGAATTCCAATTGGATTGGATGAAAGAATTAATTTTAAGGACCTAAGAAAAGTTTTGTCTTTTTTTTAAATATGGTTTTCAACACACATAAAATAAAGCTTTATGTACCTGAGTTTATGAGTCGATACTTTGAATTCAATTTACTTATGTAATAATCTGTATTTTGACTTTACTTATTTTTTCTTAAACTTGAAAATGCACCTAATGCAATTTATGACACCTAACTGTTATTCAAAATGTTTCATCTCTTTGATTTCTTATTTACGTTGTGTTTTACTCCGTGATAATAGCTGCTTCTGTGTCAAGTAATACCAACTCCTGACCATCAAGACCTCCTGTGAGTTCTGTAGTTCGTCTTATGAATCCAACTTTTCCCCTTATACATCAGTGATGCCTGTTCTTGGTCCTCACGCCTCACAAGTAATGCCAGGACAATAGAGAAATATTAAGTGATTTCTACAGAAAAATGACTTCATAAATGTAGATGTAAAGCCTTACTTAGATTGGAGGTTTTTTTTCATTTACCTTGGATTTAAAAAGAAACTAACCATTTACATATGTCTGTTTTATATTATACTGGATACATACTCAGTGCAACCAGAAAAAGAAGAAACAAAAGTGTTATTATTTGCAGAGGATATGTTTATTATTATTTACATAGAAATACTAAAAATACCAACCAAAAATTTGTATTTGAAAAGTTTAAAAGTAAAAGTAATATTAATGAGCAAGAATTAGTAAACAAAATCAGTTGGATTTCTACATACTGGCAACAAAAACTTATAAACTGAACAAAAATATGACTTATGCATAATATCAAAAGCCATTAAATGCTTGACCACCTATATAGAAAAAATTTGACAAACTTCTAGACTGAAAAACACAAATATTATTCATATAAATTTAGAGAGAAACTAAATGAAAGAAAACACACTATTTTGGTGAATTAGAAAACATAATATTGAAGATATCAATTATTTAAATAGATCTATAAATTGAATGTAATCACAAGCAAAATCACAGAGGCTTTGAATACGTGTGTGTCATACAAGCATTCTTGTAGATGCATTTGTGTTTGCATGAAAATAAACAAGCAGACTACACAATTTATACAGACAGGAAATAGACTAAAATAGCCAAAACAATAAATACACTTAAGGAATAACACTGCTATATGTCAATCAAAACTTAATGCTCCAGTAAATAGACTGTTAACATTACAATGTCAAACAACTAATGCAGCACTGTACAAAGTTCAAGAAATGAACCACATTTATAAGGTTACTTGATCTCCAAAAGAATGAGGAACTGGATGTATTGACATTTTTCAATAATTTATGTGCAGACAACTGTGTACACATTTGAAAAAAATGAATTTTTGCCAATGTATTTTAGATGTCCAACAGTTCCAATTTGGAAAGGGAAAATAGTAAAATTGTGAAGACCTATCAAATAATTTCTTTGCAATCTCATGATAACAGAATATTTTTTAGACAGCAACTGAAAGTATGAACCATAAATGGAAAGATGGATTCACCATATTACACTGAAAGAGGGATCCTGTCTATCACAAAAAAGGAAAAATGAAAGCTAAGGAATGGGGATTTTTAAATTACAAGTATCTCATACAACTGATATTCAGGCATGTAAAAAAAATCTACAAAGCAACATTAAAAAGATAGATGACCAATGAAATATGAGCCAAAGTGGATGGGTACTTCTCGAAAGTCCACATTAAATTCTCAGCCTCATTATTCATCAGAGAAAAGCTAGTAAAATTAAGATGTACTACAACATGTCCAACATATTCATATTTATTTTATGTTGTTGAATTTTGTTTTATCATAAGGCAGACAATATTCTAAGCAACTTTGTATATTAATTTAATAAATCCCTATACTAATACATTGGTGTTATCTGTTTCTTGCAGATAAGAAAACTGAGGCAAGAAAAATATAAGAGGTCACCCAAAGTCAAGTAGGTTCTAAATTTTAGGATGGAGATTGAAATCAGGTTGTTTAACTATGAATCCCACCTTTAAATACCAAGCTTTACATATGCCTTTTCAACTAAGTAATACTGAAAATAAAAAGCTGCATAGACTTTTTGGAGAGCAATAAATAAGATTTGAACAAGTAGGAATTATTATATTGCCTACACACACACACACACACACACACACACACACACACACACAATAACTACTCTCCTTTTAGAAAAGACGATATTCTGTACAGATGAGAACAGTGGTCTGGAAACACAGATTCAAATTACCTTGAATGATATGATCCACAATGGAAGAGCTGGCAGATAGTCTAGAAATGTTAGGTCAGATATGGAGGATGATAATAAATGGTGTTAAAGAAGATAAAGATGGCCCAAGATAACACATGCTCTTGAGCACTTTGTCCTTTCTCTCTGCAATCAGGATGTTGTAGTCAGTCACTGTCAAAGAGTCTGCAGGCTGATATTAGAGGTGGATTCTTCAGAGTGCTTTAGTTACTACTTTATTCTGAGGTAGAAGATACTTTCAGTATAACTTCTCTGAGGATGACTATATACATTTAGCACAATTCAAATTAGCACTACATACTTTGTTCTTCAGGGGCAGAGAGACATAAAAAATATCAACATAATATTAACAAAAAAAATTCTTATAATAATCTTGAGAGTATGATCATAATATACAAATTATTTGGTTTAAAAAAGGCTGTAGTTGCCAGGTATCAGGAAATTTTATAAGCACATTTTCATTAAATTAATATGATGCAGAATTTAAAGTAATCAGTATCACAGACAAATCACTTGAGCAGAAGAGACCTGGAAGCTAGTCACCATATGATCACAGAAACAGTACCTAAAGGAACACTCTGGTTCCCCCTCTCCTAATGGCTATGTCCTCCATAACCCTCTTGGTTGACAATGAGCAGAATTCTAAATGAGGTGAGATTTATTTCCTATAATTATATTATATTATGCATAAAATAGCTATTTTTGAAGATATGATTAGGATCCTAACCAGCTGATTTTGAGTTAAAATCAAAGCAGATATTATGTTCTTTATGCTTAATGGGTCAGCTTTTCAAAAGATCCGTGCCTTCTCTGCGGGGAGAGGTTTAAGGTAAGAAGGATATTCCTGCTGGTCTTGGAGAAAGAAACGGAATACTGGGAACTGTTATGGAGTAGACTTCCTAGCAAGTTCCCAATCTAGTCAAGTTGACAAATCGCTGTTAACAATTACAAATGGAAAAAAGTATAAACATGTTAATAGACAAGGCTAAACCTGAAATGATATATTTACAAAGCATATCAAAAAGTTAGCATATGCAAAATATATTGGACTCAAATCTATCTAACAAAAGGTAGAATTTTTCAAAAAATGGGCAAAACATAAAGATGAAATTATCAAAAAGTTTAAACAATGTAAAAGACATGCTACTTGCTAGGGAAACAATAGAAGAAAACACATACTACTCTGTCAAAAAAATATAACAAAAAACATAGGACCTGATGAGAATATTTACACTCCCTGGTAGAAATGCAGGTGATATTAGCCAATATGAAAAAGTAGTTTGACAAATTTTCTTAAATTTCAGGATCCAGCTATGGATGCAGCTCAGAGATACAGTGTTTGCTCACCATGCCTAAGACCCTAGGTTTGAACCACAGACTGCAAAGAGTTAATAATTAATTAATTTCAGAAAAAGTCAACCCCTGTGATATCAAAATGTAAAAATAAAGGCATCTACCTGTAAGCTATAAATAATAAAGAGAAGTGAATACTTATTTTTAATTAACATTTTATTCTTTTGTTTTACTTTCTGCAATGTACCTCAATTTGGAAACTCTAATCTAGAAAACTTCCAATTCAGAATAGTACCAGAGAGATAGAATAACAATAGTTATTCTGTGTAATAGTTCCTGTTGCCCACTATGAAAACATTATGGATATTAATTTACCTTTTCAGCAACCTTGTAAGATAAAAATTAGTGATATTATTTTGAAGTATGAGTTGCTAAAAAACATAACTAATAAAATCGTATCATAAAGATAAAATTTGAACAAATGCAGAAAGTGTCTAAATCTTCACCATATCCATTAATTTAGTAACTGATACATCAAAACATGAAAGAAAGAACACATTAAGAATCCCAACACATATGAAGAGAAGCTTAGAATAGTGCTTAATATTTTCATACATAAATGCTATATGAGACAAAAGTAACAAGTTAGAGAAATTTTGAGGACAAGCATTTATGTTGCAAATATTAAAAAATCAATGTGACTTTTTAACATGAATTCTTGGTTACTCAACATCCATGGCATAAAAAAAGAATAAATAGTGTTTAATAAAAATATTCAGAGTCATCCAAAGTTAATCTGACTGTCTCTCTGCTTAAAGGAAATTGAGGGTTTAAGAGAATAGTATTTAGCATGTGATATGTTTTTAACAAATGTACTTACTGTCAATTTCTCCAGCTATAAAGTTTTTAAAAATAACCACAAACCGAGTAGGACAACAGTACAGGAGAAGACTTCAGAGTTTATTAAAATTGAGTCTTTTTTATACATAAGATTTAGTCCATCTCTTCAAAATTTTAAAGAATCATACACAATTCCGTGAAGGGTAAATATACAAATGAAAAGTGTAGGAATCCATGCCAACTTCTTAAAGGATGACACCTTCTCCAAAGTACAAAAGCTGATTTATCTTGACATTTCCCTGTACCATCAAATCTCTTATGATCATTTAATTCTAGGTGATGTTTTCCTTTATTGAAAATGGCTGTTCAAGTGTGACTTTAATAACTTATCTAGGAAAAAGTGTAAACTTTAAGACCCATAGCTGTTTGCATAGCCTTCCATATTAATGTCATGGACAGAAAGAGTAATGAGCTAAAAAATATTTTAAATCTCATGCCAATGCTATGCTCAATTTTCCCACATAAAAATAATGATTAGAAGAAATTCACTACCATATTTTATGCTAGGGTTATCTTTTAATACATGCAGTAAAACTTTATTTCCTCTCCCTGGGGCATCATCAGGCCCCGTAATGGAAACATGAGATAAATTTCCAGAGAGATAATTGACATCAAATCCTATTTAAATGTACACCACCTTCTCAAGGCTTGGAATCTAAATTGGTTTAGGTAGTGGAAGTTAATGAATAGGAAATAAGTGTGTTCCTTTCTTAGGAAATGAAATAATTGTTTTGACTGAGAATGAGCTTTCCTCTGGTTTGGTATTTATAGCAAATAATATTTAACATTTCTTAAGTCTCATAAATGTCATATCATTTATAAGGGGCCATCAAGTCATAACCCAAGGAAACACCCATTGTCAACAATTTGTTCATCTCTTTTTTGTAGACTATCTTTGTATCTGCCTAAGAGTTATTTTAATTATAATAGTAGAAGAGTTAAGCTGAGAATTATGCTGAAGTATGCTGCGCAGCAGAGACAGACAGAACTGACAATAGTCCCAGTGATATTCAGCCCAGTCTTTTCAGCTAATAGTTACGTTTTTATTAATGCCAATTAGTGCATAATCAAAGGAGATACCAGTGCACATGATTTTTGCGCTTATTCTTATGAAGATTTTTCCTAGGCAGGAGGAGCCAGAAAGACGAAATGGATTCATATACTTTATCAGGAAAGAAAAAATATTCCTCAGCTTATCCACAGGCAAAAGGCCCCATCCCAGAGGATTTCACTGCAGCCTTGCACGATATTTCTGCTTGTACTTCCACCTGTCTCTGTGTTTTTCAGTGTCCACATCAGCAGTCTCAGTTTCCTATGTTTGTATTCGCAATTATTTGCATTTCTTTAAGCACTCTACTGTTCATTCTGTCCAGTTTCTCCAAGGCTTAATTGTTATTCCCTAAATCTTTTGGCTATAAAGTTACAATGGTTTTTAGTGGTCTACTCCAAACATGATTCTTACCTAAGTCCTATTATTTCAAATATCGGAATTTGGAAAAAATGATGTTTTTTCATACATAACATGTTATAGCAAAAAACATTTTTCATAAAAGTTACTCTATTACTAATAAGATAATAGATAATCATTTGAGTTAAGAAAAATAATGATATTAATAATATTTAATAAGAACTGTACTTCACAAGTACTATGTATTAATACAATCCTCTCAGGAGTTGGTTTGGCATCCATTAGCTTTATTTAATAAATTGGTGCTTATTTTGAATTTCAAAGAATATGAAAGAATTATATGGACACTCTGGACACTGTAGATAATTAATCTACTTCTAGGATTATTGTTTGATCTACACTGTAGGTTCACAGAGCTAGCCTAGAACATCTTTGATTTCTTGGCACATTAAACAGGGACTATACAGGATGAGAGGGGTAAAACGATAGTTACCGGCAATTTTTTCTAGTAATCTTACTAGTTCTTCCTTTAGATCAGGACTTCCTCACCTCCCCCCGAGTTTTGCTCCTCTTTTATAAGACAACTATGCTCAATGTGAGGAAGTCATGGTGAAACGAGAGAATGAAACTGAAAAATAAGCAGTAAGTTTAGCATGCATAGAAAGTAGAAGCTTCGCAATTAAAGGAAGTGGGAGAAAATACAATGATAAATCTTCCCACATTCCGAAGGACTTACCTCTGGAATATATTTAATTCTTTTATTATTATTATTTTTTGTAGTCCAAATAATATTTTTATTTTTTATTCTTTATTTTTTAAGAAGTACATTTATTAGAAAAAAAGGAAGTGGTGCATACCCTATCTTTCCTTGAGAAATTAAAAATAAAAGACAATAAAACCAAAAATGAATAGAATAAAATAATAAAGGTTAGAAAACACAATCCCTTAACAAACTGCCAACATAATTTTTCCTATAGATTAACATTTTGATTCTTATATTTCTGTAAAAATAGAAAAGACTCAGAATAGTCTAAAAATTTCAATAAAAGAACAAAATTAGAGTTCTAATCTTCCCCAATCCCATAACATCACAAAGTTATACCAATCATGACAGAACAGCTTTGATATC
>PVJX010036538.1:0-17510 GCA_004027295.1 Dolichotis patagonum
TCTTGTCTCCTTGTCTGTTTTTACCTCTTTCATACTTTGCATATATATGTATATACATGTATACATGTGTGATATTTATTAAGTAGCATATTGATCTTTAAAAACTGTCTTTCATAATTTGGATTATTATAGGACTTGACCATGTTCTGAAAATGTAAAGCTTCCTAGGTGTGCTAATCCCCTGCTTAACATGGATAATGTTATCTGAACTGAAAAATGAATTCTGTCCATCATAGCTTGCTGTTTTTACTATAGAGGGAAGAGTTGATAATGCATTTTCCTAGGGACTGTGGTTGAAATTTGTAGTGCCTTCATGAGCATTTTATAAAGCATGTATTTTTCAACCATGTATTGGAGAAAATTGTGTTGTTAAAATATAACTAAGACCCTATGTAATGTTTGTAAAAGAAAATACGTCACAGATTCCCAATATCTAAGTTACAAGCAAACCATTGAAACAACCCTTTAAGAGTAACAAGATGCCTGTATATTCTGCTAAAATTTGTATCCTTGTATTTTTCTCTATATTAGTATATTAAGTGCAGTTTAATTTAATTTAGGCAACCCTAAAGATGTTGTTGGATCATTTGAAATTGGTGGCTTCTTATCATGAAGTGAATAAGATGACCTGTCAGAATTTGGCTGTGTGTTTTGGACCAGTGTTACTAAGTCAGAGGCAAGAAACTTCTACTCATAACAACAGAGTCTTTACTGATTCAGAAGAACTGGCAAGTGCTTTGGATTTTAAAAAACATATTGAAGTTCTTCATTACTTACTTCAACTCTGGCCAGGTAAATGGTTCTGTGGAAATAATTTTTAGTGATAGGATGCCTGAATTACTCATTACATATGGTTGTAAGTGATTGAAGAAATCTTTTTTCAATTTTGCTTTTTTGAACAGTTATGAATTTATACCTGATTTTTAGATTTTTTGATTTATATTTTCTGCCTTTGCTCATAATATTGTGGACATACAAGGATCACTGTGCACACTTTGGATTCAGTCAGATCTGGATCTAAATCTTGGTTGTGCTACTTGTTGACAGTCATGACTTGGGCCAAGTTCCTAAACATAGAGCCTCAGTATCATGTTTGCCTAATGGACTTACTTGTAAGCTTATAGACTTTATATAAGGGATATTACATATGTGAGGTGCTCAACAAATCTTTTTTGCTCAATTTACCCCCTCATTTTTCAGAGATCAGACAAGATTGGACATGTTCAGAGTGATATTGCTATAGATCTCATTTTTAACTCAACTATTACAAAGCAGAATACATTTTTCTCCATTTTTCCTGACATCTGTAGTTAGGGTTATTCTTCAAGCATCCTAGGTTGAACTGGCCATATTTTTTATTTTGCTGTGTTTTCTTACCCATCCATTACTCCAGTCAATAAGTAAAGGATGACAGTTATTTTCCTAATGTATTTCTTACACAGTTTCAAGAGTAAAAGACATGTTTTTAATTAGGTATTCTATAAAGGATCTTATATTTGAGTTCTAAAACTTTATTAAACTGTACCTCCTACTGCCCCTCTAGCCCCATACTGCATGGACCTATCTATGAAAGTACTTTGATGCTTAGTGTAGAATGTAGTGATAGAAATGCTTGGATCCTGCAGCCAATTTGAATTCAAGTCTGTTCTGTGGCACTTGCCAGCAGGATGGGGTCAGGCAAATACTGTAGCTTCTCAAACCCTCAGTTTATTTCTCTGACCTTGGGGTTGTGAAGATTGACATACAATATTTAAGGCAGTGAACAAAGTGTTAGTACAAAGTGAGCCCTTAAATGTTCATTGTTACTTTTTGATTAATATATATGAGGAGGAAAGACCAAAGTAAAAGGAATGTTTAACCTAGTCTTTTTAAATAAACCTAACTTTAAAAATAAAGTAAGTTAATATAATTTTTTTAACTTTTAAATTTGAGAAGTTAAAATTTTTACACAGGTTTAAAAATTATTTCTAATTTCTAATTTACCTGAATTGCAATGTATTAATTATTTTACACTCCTAAATCAGACTTCTTTGGATAATTGGGTGATTTCTATATTTGGGGTCCAACATAAAGGATCTCATGGGTTACAGTTTCAAGTGTATATTTCCTTCTAAAAACTGCTTTTTTTTTAATTTTTAAAAATTTTATTTAAAGAGAAAAAACAAAAAAGAAAACAACCAAACAAAACAGAAAAAGGGTAGCAACAATACAGAATTCCAAAAGCAAAAAAATGAAAGAACCACAATAACAACAACAAAAACAAAAACACTTAAGAAATCACCACTTGATAGGTTACATACTGTCATCATTGGAAATAGTTGTTCAAGTTACAAAATTAAAGCACACAAAGTAGACATTCAGACAGTGAGACTATTAACAGTTCTGCTCAACAATCCAACAAAAACAGTAATGTGGTCATCTATCTTACACACTTAAACATACATGCAGTTATATCCTTTAGAGTGCTTTCTTTTCCCCTCTTTTTATATATATATATATTTTTTTTTTAAATTTTATTTTAAGGGGGTAAAATTAAACACAACAAAACAGAAGAGAACGGGACTTAAGAAAGCATAAATTTCAAAGCTATATAACCAGGGATATTCACTATCTGTTATATTGTCTCTTGTTTTCTTCCAAGTGGTTGTCCATATCTTTGCATCTGGGGAGCTCATACTAAATACCATAGCCAATTTTTTCACAAGATGTGTAGTTAACTGGCTCCCACTTGCTAAGGGGGGAGGCATGGGACAGGACAACATGAGATGTCTGATTCTCAGCCTGCCCACCGGCAGGATTAGGGCTGCCCCCCAGAGAGGGGAGGAGTTCCTTGTTCTCCCGGCACCCAGAGTCAACTGCATGGTGCAGGTCCCAAGGCGCCAGGGTCTCTCTCCTTCAGGCCGCTGAAAGTCGGCCACACGCACAGCCGCCTCCCAGAGATGGAATGAGCTCCTCGTTCTCCCGTCACCCTGAGTCAACTGCATGGTGCAGGTCCCGAGGTGCCAGGGTTTCTCCCCTGCAGGCCCCCCAAAGTCTGCCACACTCACCTGCTATTTCTTTCTGATGAATTGACCATTACATTTCCAAAGTTCTGAAATAGCCATCAGACCACAGAAAGAATTCTCTTTAGGCTCCTGTTTGAAACCAGCAGCTATAGCAATCTGCTGGCCTTTTAAAAACTGCTTTAATTTTAGCAAACATCACTAATTGGAACAGGAGCCATTTTATTGTAATCATAAGTGAAAACTTGCCTTCCTAGATAAACTATTAGTTTCTGAGTTCTTTGTCATTAACTGTGTATCAGGGTTATTGCCACATAATTATTTTGTCGTAATCACCTTGGTTTTGGGGTTTGTGGACAGAAACTTAGTTCATATTCTCTGTCACAGAAAAATTAGGATCAGATTTCATACTGTCTACTGTCCTTATTCCAAAGATGAGTGTTACTGGGGTTTCAAAAATAGTGCTCTTTATTTTTTAAAGGCTTTCTTTTTTTTTTTTTTTTTTTTTTTTTAGTATCTCAGACACAGGACAGAAAGTTGCAAAAGAATGAGAGAATATAATAATTTTACTGTTTCAATCACCTGCTTGCTATTGGATATACAAAAAGGAAGAAATCAAGTAAATGTGGTACAGTTTCTAGCCATGAGAAAACTAATGATGACATGCAAATGTGATGAGACTGGGCCATTGTTTGTTAACTTGGTGAATGCCCATTGCATTCAGGGAGAAATTTCCTTGCTATGTATCTTATTTTTCTTTTTAGAATTTCTTCTACTTCAGAGTTATAAAGAGCCACAACCCTCTTTTTACATTTTAACTTTTTTTAAAAAATTCTGGGCAAGATAATTTTTGATATTTCTATTCGAAAAATTATGTCTTACGTTAATTAGTTAGAACTCTAATGTGTCAACATTGTGAGGTAAAAAATCAATCTGCCAATAGTTATTCAAGTCATTTTGCACCGTCTCAAATTTTTTCAAGTACCTTCAGGGCCAAATTGACAAGAGGTCAAGGACATACACACATTTCCCTTTTGACCAGAACAGTCTTACCATGTTTTATGTGTTACATATTGAGTTATGTATTAGTCAACTTACCCAACACTGGGACACTATATCTGATACCCACAGGTTAAACTAGGAGTGGTTTAATTTTATGGTTTCAACAAATTCAATCTGTAGTCAAGGGACGGTAAAGCCATGGTTTGTTTTAAAATAAAGTTTGTCTTTATGGTAACTTGATTTTTTCAGAACTTGAATTTTTAGTTTAGAAAATATAAAATAATAATTTAATTGATGTTTAAAATATTTTCCAGGGAAATATACAAAAATAGTATATGAACAGAGACTTGACTAAAAACAGTCTTTAGAACCTGGCAACAAATAAATAAAATCTGAGTAGGTGCAGTGTTGCAACCTATAATCCAAGCACTTGAGGGAGGAGGATTGCAAGTTTGAATCCAGCCTGAGCAACTTAAAACAACAACAACAAAAAAGGGTTGGGATACAGTTGTGAAGGTCCTGGGTTCAGTCCCCACTACTACAAAAAAGAGGAAATAATAAGGCAGGCATAATAAGATAAGATTAAGGTACACACAGTCAAAAGATACGTGATTTGATTGGATCAAATGACCTGAAGGTTAGCAGTGTTGCCATTAATTGGCTGGCAAAATAACAGGCCTGATAGTTAAGTAGTAAGAAGAGGAATAGCATAGAAAATAAAGGAGAAAAAGCAAGGAGACAGTAAAGATAAGCAGTGCTAGCCGTTCTGCAGTTACATCAGGTAGTGACGTGGAACATTTTATATTGATACTGACAATTAAAGATCAATTTATAAAATAAATAATGTATATTTTCCCAAAAATTTTAGATAAAAAACTTTTGGCTGCTAATGATACATAACTACCACAAAAATTCAATAGAATTTTTAAAAATGAATTTTAAAACTTCCTATCACAATTATGAGGTATTCTGTTGAGATACAAGTAAAATATTATTTGGCCTCTGAAGAATGTTCTGAATATCACCAAGCCTTGAAAACTAGAATAAGCATGTTCATACGGTATTTTACTTGTTTTATTTTACACAGTGGTAAACAAGCATTTATTCTATGTTGTAGGTTAGTTAGTATGTTGTTACTGATTTATCTTAGTAAAGTATAGAGAGAGGCATTTATTAACTGACAATATACAAGCAAAAAGAAAAAGATTAGTATGGATAGTCTATTGACTGTGCCTGCATTTCAAATTAAGTCAGTTTTATAGGTAGAATAGGCTTATTTTGTCCAGGATATGCAAGAGTAAGCAGGAAAGCCAAAGTTTGTTATAAAATAATGTTTTTCTCTATGATAACCTTATATATGGCTAATACAATCTCAGAGATGCAATATAACTTACAGCAGAAGAAAACGGTCTTAAAATTAGGAATGTTTTTTGGAATTGTTCAATGCTTAATCAGAATGGGAAAATAAAATATCTGTACTGTTTCCAGGCGATAAATGAAGACTGTTAGTAGCTAATGCTGTATAATCAAAATCAGGTAACAGATGGTTAAGTCTAGTCTTTGTGTACTTTATCAAAGTGAAATTTGGGCTGCTTAGTAAGTTATGACACTGCTGCTAATTGCAAAAAAGCCCACTAAGGTCAGAACTTTTAGAGTAATCACATTAGATGCCTTTGCCTCATTTAGTGTTTGCAGATAATAGAATTTTTGTTTTGTTTGTACACCAACATGCCTTGCCTGCTTTTTGCTGTAACCTTTAATTTAGGAGAAGCTACCAGCTTAGCTACTGTTTGAATTATAGCTAGATAATAATTAACTTGCACAGAAAGTTAATCAACATTGGAAATTTGATTTATTTTGGGACATTTTGATATAGCATGATTGGCATCACTGAATATTTTACTAGCTTCTACGCCTAATCTTGATTTCATTGGGTGATAGAAAAAATAATTATGGAATGCTTCCTTTTGATAGTATATGCATGTTTTTTAATGCATGTTTGTAGTTGATTATTAAATGGCTTATCTTTACTTTTGTTTTTTTAAGACCAGTTGGACTCCTGTTACTAAAGCAAATTTATTGTTGATTTTTCCAGTGCAACATGTAACTGTCAGAGAATCAGCAGACAGTTTATTTGCAGAGCAGTCATCTTCTCTGAACTATTTGAGGCGGAAAAAAGAACGACCTTCCATGTTAAATTTGAGTAGTACCAATTCATTGCGTGTACTTAGGCCAAGGCAGACCAGATTAGACAGTCCGCTTAGCAATCGTTATGCGGGAGACTGGAGCAGCTGTGGAGAAAACTACTCTTTAAATACAACAGAAAATGTAAATGATGCGGACTATGATGATGTACCTTCAGAAGATAGAGAAGATGGAGAAGGTTATAGAAGAATGAATGGACCAGAAATGATGATTGAACAGCCAATTCCCACATCCAGAGAATGTGCATTTCAGTCGTATTTGACAGTGCAGACAATTGAGTCTACAGTGGACCGAAAAGTTAATCTCAAAGATCTACAAGAAAGTATTGATACTTTGATTGGCAACCTGGAACGTGAACTCAACAAAAACAAGGTCAACATAAGTATTTGATATTGAGGGATTTTATTTGATTTTTAGTGTCTTAAAGTTTCAAATTACTCATTTGCTTTTATTAACTTCCCATAGTGTTGTTTTTATTTTTTTACTCCTGAAACCTTCAATTAGTTTCTAATAAGTTCACGTGATTCAACTAAAATCACTATTCAGTAATACAATTTTTATTTATCTCATTAGAAAATTTTTCTGGGGGTAAAGGTAACCTGGATTGTTTGGAATATTTTAATAAACCTTGCCAGTTCTATGGAGGTAACTTTCTAATGCACTTGTAAGGTTCAGGTAAGTTACAAGCTCAAGATTTTGTATTTTGTAGGAACTGCTTTTTGATAGCTGAAACAGATGCTCCCTTTAGTAATAAGTTGTCCCAGAGGAACACTGCAGCTGCTCAGTCTGATTTGCAGTAGGAATTCTTCTACACTACAACATTATGTGGTCTCATTTCATTTGCAATGCAAATGCTGCTATAAGAAAACCTTTTTTATAAATAAAAGTAAAATTATACAAATATTAATGTATTCTATATTAACATTCAGTAATTATTTAAGCTTATACAAATTAAATATTTTTATAATCCTAAAAGTATGTATATATTTATAAGTGCATATATGTATAGGTATTAGAGTGAGAGGAAGGGTTGACTATAGAATCATTTGTATTTTTAAAGATATATATGTCATAGCACCAAAATTATTGACTAAAAATTTAAGTTAAAGGAAGATTACATAAAAACATTTAAATAAAAACACTCTAGAAGCATCTAAAGAGAAATAATAGACTTTCCTTTTTTGATTTATAGGCAGTTGCAGTATTCCCTGTGAAAAGTCATCTTTTCTTTTAAAGTGACAAAATCCTTCAATCTTTAAGTGATAAAGTTTTCAGCTTTCTGCACTAGTAACTTAGATTTTAAAAACTTCAACTCTGCTTTGCATTTTTATATTCTGTGATGTGTTAAATATTTATTTTAGTGGCACATGTATAATATTGACTTTATAATTATGCCATTTGTTTCTAAAGAAATCATCTTGCCAGCATACTACATGGTACTGATTTTTTAAAATTAACTTATTTGGGCTAAATATATTTGTAAATTAGTTATCATAGATACCACAGCCATGGTTGAAAATGTAAATTAGAAGACTTTTTTAAATTGGAAAACTTTTTAAACTTTTATACCTACAGAATTGTGTAATTTTAAAATTATAAATAAAATTTGAATTACCAACTTTAATGTGTAACAGGCATTTAAAAACTGTCATTTTAAAAAAATATAATATTTGACTATTTTTATGTAATATATGTTGATAAACAGAACACTATATTTCGAGAGGCCATCCATAAAAGATAACTTTTTATAAGAAATATTCATTTTTAAAAAGCTTTTTATAATGATTCAGAATACAAAAAAAAGGTGATAGGTATATGTTATGAGTAAACAAGACAGTTCTTTTGGAGCTGTGCATGGTGGTGTATAATTGTAATCCCAGGAGAATCATCGTAAGTTCAAGGCCAGCCAGAGCTACACAGGGAGACTCTGTCTCAAAAAAACAAACAAAAAACATTTTTTTACATTGTACTGTTAAAAGTTTTGTGGGGAGACTGTCTCAGTTTTCTTTTTATTATATCATGCACATTATATGAATTGAGTAAGTTGTTCCAGAAATATAAAAATTTTATTAAAATAGTATAACCTTAGTGTCATGCTGCTATTATAATTATTTTAAGACTTTTGATAATCTTAAACACATTCTGTATTAAGGTATGTATAATAGTATTTATGAGTCCATAATCGAATTTTCTGGAGTCTGAAATGCTTTAAGGACTATACTTGTATTATTTATTTTGGATGAGAATAGTTGTTAAAATTAATCTCTACCAGTTTACGCCTGATGTTTGTTTGTTTATTTTTTGGTATCAGGAATTGAACTCATGACCATGTGCTGTGCCCCTGAGCTATATCCAGCCTGGGCCTCATTCTGCCAGTTTAAATAGAGAATTCTAAACGTTTTTTGTTGTCTGAGTCAGAGCAGTAATTCTAAACCTCTATTACTGACTGCTGCTTTCAGAAGTGCTGAATGAATTTAAATGCCTTCATTTTAAGTAACTTTTTACTTCAAATCTTTTTGAGGTTTTATACCTGCTTTTTGTAATTTCCTGAAATCTCCCTACATAGACTGTCAACCATTATTTCTTTCCGAGCCGCCAGCTTTGACGTTTAAGGGTTAAAAATAATTTTAACTTCAATGCACGTACCTGGGTAAAAATTCTGAATAAGTTAGACAGAAAATTAAAAGCATTTCTTCCTGCCATCCACAGTTCATTTTATTGATGCTGTCCTAAGCAGGATTTGTTGATTGTCTGTTGTGAATGCATTTTTGGTTACCTTAATAAGTTTAGTTATCTTTATTTCTTGATTCATGGATTTTATTTATTTATTTATTTATTTATTTTTTATTTTGAAGATAGTAGAAATACAACAGAACAAGACACAACAAAGCCAATTGAAATAGTGCAGTGAATTTGGTACAGAACTTCACAGCAGGTTACCGGGAAACAGTAATAGGTACCATATTATATCTCATTATCTTCACAATAGTTGTCTAGTCAATTAAGTATAGCAAAATCAAACCAAAGACAGAACATTATAAAATCAATGAAAGAGAATATTGAATAAAGCAATTAATCATAATTAAAACAAAACAAAACAACAGTTGCTTTCAAAGAGAAGATAGAGGAGACCCCTCCATATTTGCTATGTTGCATACAGTCATCCAGCCAAGAGATGCTCAGACCTCTGTCCCCAGTTGCTAAAGGCTGGGGGGGAGGGTTGAGATGTTTGATTCCAAGCCAGTGCACCGGTAGGCTCAAGAGACACTACTGGGTCTCCTCCTGGCTCATGCCAGAGGAAGGCCCTTACCAAGAGGGCAGGCCAATTGCTTCTTTGTGTAGGCTCCTGGGTTCCACCATGGCTGTGGCCGGATCTCAGGGGCTGTTCTCTGGTTCTCCTCCTGGCTCATGCCAGAGGAAGGCCCTTACCAAGAGGGCAGGCCAATTGCTTCTTTGTGTAGGCTCCTGGGTTCCACCATGGCCATGGCCGGATCTCAGGGGCCATTCTCTGGTTCTCGATTCATTGATTTTAAAGTCTTTTGTGACTCTCTACCATTGATGAAATGGCTAGCTCTGTACTTCCAATTTATAATCACTTTCTTATTTCTATAAATTATACTGTTTATATTACCACTATTAATAGATGTTTATTGTAGATCTATACTTAACCTATATTTTCTCTGTATATATTAACTTCAAAAACTGCAAATCAGTAACTAGTTGTTGTGCTAGAGTATCTAAAGTATTCACAATAACCAGGTGACATCTCTTTGCATATCCAGTGTTTATATCTTTAAGTTTATGCTGATTTAAGCAAAAATGTTCCAAGTATAAAGCAGTGAATTTTTTCCTTTCATTATTCTTCAAATCATGCCATGAGTTATCTGCTTTGTAATTGGGTCATGGCTTTTGCATATCCATTATATTATATCCAGTCCACTGGATTAGGACAGTGCCTGTCCAGTCAGTGGACTAATCCAGCAATCACTTACCCTCCATCCCAGCATCTTTAATCCCAGCATTGCACTATGAGTCAGTCACACGCTCTAGATGCAGCTGCCTTCAGAAAACCCCTATGATGGTATGAGGCTTTGGGGGAACATGTAGACATAAACTGTAACAATCATTTTATGCATCTTAATCGACTTTACACCTAGTGATAGATTGTCTTTTAGCCTTCAGAGCCCACTCTTGAATTTTTTTTCAGATTTTTTTTAAAGGGGGTAAAATTAAACACAACAAAACAAAACAGAACAGGACATGAGAAAGCATAAATTTCAAAGCTAGACAACCAGAGATCTTCACTATCTGTCATATTGTCTCTTGTTTTCTTCCAAATGGTTGTCCATATCTTTGCATACGGGGAGTTCATACTAAATAACATAGCCAATCTTTTCACAAGATGTGTAGTTCACTGACTCCCATTTGCTAAGTGGGGGGGGGCACAGGACGGGGACAGGACCACATGAGATGTTTGATTCTCAGCCCACACGACTACAGGCTCACAGCCACCCACCAGAGAGGGGAGGAGTTCCTTGTTCTGGCACCCCAAGTCAACCGCATGGTGCAGGTCCCGAGGCACCAGGGTCGCTGTCCTTTGGGCCGCCAAAAGTCTGCCACATTCACCTGCTATTTCTTTCTGATGAATTGACCATTACATTTCCAAAGTTCAGGGCGGCAGGCTGGTTGCTGGTTTGCTCAGTGCCTTAAGTTCCAACATGGTGTGGATCTCAGGAAATGCTGTTGCTTCTTGCTTCTTGCCCTGGGGTGGCTGAGGCTTGCCAGACCACAGTCACTTACCAGGGTGGCAGGCTGGTTTCTGGTTTGCTCAGCACCCTAAGTTCCAAAATGGCGTGGATCTCAGGAAAACCTTGAATTTTTAAAAAATATATTTGCAAGTACTCTTTTAAATGGTCTCTTTACAAATGGTACATGGGAAGTAAACTTTGAATACTTGCAGGTCTGACCAAGGCCTTCTTCATCTTCATTTTGATTAGGTCTGCAGTCTTACATTGAAACTCATGTCCTTTAAAACTCTGAAGGCATTTTACTATTATCTTCAAGCACCAAGTTTTGTAGTAACCTATCAGAGAAGAAACAATAAAAGTAGTGAGAAATGATTGGATTATGAGTACATTTTGAAGTGGGGACCAAAAGAACCTGCCAGTGGACTATGGGGAGCAAGACCTAGCCGCTTAATAGATTGCCATGACATTGAACTAACTTTTTCATATTTTTAAAATGTGTACCTTGTATTAGGTGTTGTTATAGTTATCAAAATGTCTTAATAATGTTCTGGTACGTAATAGTACTAGTGCTGTAATAGTACTAGTGCCTTTGTACTTGGTGATGGCCCTCTGACAGAGTCACTATCAGAAGCAGAAAGACTTCTTTGTATAATTTGTCCAAGTAACATACACATAACTGTGTTGGGAAATTTCCAGATGTATATGAGGGAATCTAAAGAAACAGATTTGGGTAGTGCTATGGTTCTGAAAATAATTTTGTTTCTGGACCATAGGATGACTTTGAAAGTTACAATCCTATAATTTAAAAACATTTTTAGGTACTTTGATATCATATAGTTATGTTTAACAAGTTCCAAGGACTTCAGAATAGGCAGAAATATTCTTCATCCCTATTTTTGATTTTGGATCCATTAAAATTCATATCTGATAAGCTGTGAAGTGTTATAACTCAGAGTTCTTGGTAGCATTCTGACTTAGCCAGAAAACGGACTGGCAGCTTCACGCTAATAGTGAATTTATTGAAAAAAAAGGATGCCCAAAACAAGGCTGTTT
Organism: Dolichotis patagonum; assembly: GCA_004027295.1. NCBI lineage: Eukaryota > Metazoa > Chordata > Mammalia > Rodentia > Caviidae > Dolichotis > Dolichotis patagonum. The sequence continues at coordinate 12,011 of PVJX010036538.1, forward strand.
TAAGGTGCTGGCTGAGTTTATATCGTGGTCTAGGTAGTGGTCTCGTGTGTGATGACATATGTCAAGTTGCATACCTTAAAATTTGTGGCTTTTATAAATCATACTTCAATTTTTTAAGTTTATTAAAAAATATTAAGTCAAAATAGACTTGGGAATAGAAATGGAGAGAGGCTAAGGGGTCGGGAGGACAGCAGTCAAGATCATGTCTGGCTGATACCGCTGCCCCCACACAGCCCTGTGGCCACCATTGGAATTACCAAACATCTCGGCTTCTGTGTGTCATTCTTGGCTCAAGGTCCCTGACAGAAGCATCAGATTGTACTCCAACCTCCAGGACTCATCCTTTCCCTAAAACTTACTTTGATATATTCTGTGACTGCAAGAAGGGAATGTGAAACTGGCAAATGTCCATAACAGGTCCCTGAATTCCACCGTGCCCGACTGGCCCCAAACTGGAGTCTTTCCTCCTCAACCCTGTATCTCACCTATATGTCTGAGGCTGAGTGCTGAATGTCCTGAAACTGAACTTCAGTTTGTTACTGGTAGTACCACAGTGCAAGCCTGTCAGTCTTTCTATTTCACCTCTGTTACCACTCCCCAGTCCTTTCCATCTCCCCAGTCCTGTCAGTCTATAGAAACAAAAGTGACCAGATCGTTTCCCAGACCTTTTCCCTTGCTCCCAATGCTTTAGCAACCCTGAAAACCTCTTCTATGTCAGAGGAGCTTGGCGTTTGCCATTCATTCCCTGTGTCTGGAAAGTTCTTGATCCCTTTGACTTAGGTACTACTCCTTTTCTTATTACCCATCTCTAGTCAAATGTTGCTTCAAAAAACCTGCCTCTGAAGAAAGCAGGTCATCACCTGGCTCTGAGAACTAAGGGGAAGAAAGATGGAGATTTCTGTTTCTTATAACAAGTACTAAATATTTATAAAACTATTTTATTAAACTTTAGTCATTTATAACTTCAGTAAATGTTTACACTTATGCTAGATTTAAAAATAGAAATTGAAAAACAATACCTATCCTTTGTCACTGTCATATCACTCTCGCATATTTTCCATCAAGGTGTTTATCTGAAATTACCTTGTTGTATTTATTACCTATGTTCATCTCACTAGACTTGAACATAGACTTGGCAGCAGCGACTTTGTGTATCTAGTTTATTGCTGTATGCTTAGGGAGTATACATAGACGATCCTTAATTGTTTTGTAAGGGAGTACTTGAAGAATGGTTATCTTTACTTTTTATTAATGACTAAGGACTATAAGATGCAGTATTTTTGTATTTTGAAAAATACTCCTGAATAATTATTTATGGATAAGGAAGTAATTATCTTTTTTTTCTTTTTTCAGTACCAGGAATCAAACTCAGGACCTCATGCTTGCCAGGCAGGTGCTATACCACTAAGCTAAATCCCTAGCCCCCCAAAGCAATATCTTTTTATCTTAATAACTTGTCTTTCAGAATTAGAGTCGTTTTGGGAAAATTAGTGACTAAAAGTATGTTGATGCAGTAAGGTTTTGTTGCAGAATAGAGTAGAAACAGTTACTTAACATCTGTGAAAAGGTATATCTCACCACAAGAAAAGAAGAGCTGAAAACTTATTAAAATATCATTTATTTCTTTACAGAAATAGTAAACAAAATATGTCTTCTTAATTAATTTTGACCTAGTTCACTAGAATATACATTTTCTCTAGAACTGGGACAACTGGATTTTATTTTATTAAAAGAAAATATTTTCATAAACTTTGTGAACCCTGTAGATAGAGTTCTTTCTTACTGAACAGAATAGCAGAATTACTTTTGGGAACCAGTATTACATTTAATATTTTTATTTTTCCTCCATTTCAAGAGTTTTCAGCAAATGAGAAAAAGCTCTGTTGAATACTGTTCATGGATTGGAATAACTTCATCCTTATTTATTTGGTAAATAATAAATACTTAGTATGCTTGTAAGTCATTTTGGGGTAACTGCCCTGTTTTGCTACTTGGAGGTAGAGTATGGTGAAAGTTTGGTGTTGATTTCAGTATTCTATATGCAGTACTTTGGAAATTCCATTCTTTAAAATAGAACTTTCCCTGGGGGTTTAAATTCCAGCTTTAGAAAAGTCCAGTGAATGTCAGATCCAGAGAGGGAAAACCCCTTCACCTTGAAGACGTTTTTTGTGAAGGTTATGAAACAGCATACCTATAGCTTACATTTTTTTCTCACAGCTGCAGATATTGAACAGTGACCCTTTGTTCTTGACCTTTGCTCAAGAAATGTGCAGTTTGTGAGCCTGTTTGTGTCTTTTCTTGCCTTTTCCTCTCCATAGCCATCATAAAATTCACTCTTTAACCTAAGTGCAATTCTTAATCATTAGGTGACTAAAAAAGTGCTTGTCTAAGCTGGTGGATAAGAAATGTCAGTGCTTCACTGAGTAAGAAAAGTGCTTTTAAAAATATTTTCTGTATGAATATCTACATATTTTACATTAAAATAATTAAAAGAGAAGTATCAGTGCATAACATGTCTGTCCAAGGGTATAAATCTGTTTGATTTGTACACTGTGTCAAAATTCACCTGTCAAGCCAAGCAAACTACACATATAAACCTAAACAGATGTTTTTTTCTTCAACAGACTTGAATATTGTTATCTACAACTGTAAGTGTAAGCATTTTCCTGTATTTGCTTGATCATATCTATCTGTTACCTATCTTAATTTTTGGTGTACTGCAAAGTAAGCTGCAGACATAAGTACACTCAGTATCATTGTTCTGACTACATTACTGTGAGCTATCTTAGACTTCTACCACCTCACAACCTTCACAATTTTTACCATATTCAAGGACCACATATAATGTTTTCTCATTTCTCTAAAAATCTTTTTAAAATTAATTTCTAGGGTAAAGCTTTATATTACCACATAAGTGGAAAGCCGGTATCACTTGTCATAAACAAGCAGCGTTTTTTGTGTACACCAAAATAAATTCACAGCTATTAAGATTGCATGACTCTTGTCACATTTTCGTTGTGTTTTCTCTTACACTTCAGTCCTACCTAGCAGCATATGCATCTCTGAACTGCGTTAACATAAGATAGTAGGAGACCAATAACATTTTTTCCTTCTTAAAATTAGAGCTGGAACTGCAGTATGTAAAGCTGTGAGAGGGAAGCCAAAGGTTCAGTGGAGACCGTAGGAAGTGAGAAATGCCAGGAGCATAGAATATCTGCTGGGGAAAGCTGCAGGCAGAGAGTGAGCCCACCACAAGAGAGAGGTCATGTGGGCTCCAATTGACACTACTGTAGGACTGGGGCTTCCTAATCCCTTTGGAGTTCACATCTCACCACAGCCTAACCCCCTGTGCTAGGCACAGAGCCACAAGATTTTAAGATTTGCCATGTTGGGTTTCAGTCTTTGCTTTCTTCTAATTTCTAATTTTGTATGCCTCCTGTTCGGAATGGGAACGTTTACTCTGTGTCATTGTGTGATGGAAGTGTTCTGCTTCCTTTTTGATTTTACAAGGGCTCACAGCTATGAGTTTGCATTGAATCCAAGAGGAAGCTGGGTTTGAACTTTACAGAAATGCTGAAATTGTTAAGATGGCAACTCTTAGAGCTAGACTAACTGCATTTTGTGTAACGAGTTGGATATGAGTCTTCGGGGCCTGAGGGTAGAATGTTACGGTGTGTTCCCCAAAAGTCTCATGTATGGCGGTAGGCTTGGTCGAAGAGCAGCGTCACTGATGAGCATGACTTAAAAGGGTATATTCTTATCTGTGGCTCCTCCCTTTTCACTCTGCTTCCTTGTCACCATGCTGTTTCTGCCTGTAAATTGGCTAAACATACACTGAACCCTCTGAAACTTACACCAAGTTAAAACTCCTTTTCTTTAAGATGCAAGTGTCAGGGATTTTGTCCCAGCAACCAGGAAGTGACTAATATTTTTTTCTTCTTGAGAAATGGAGAATTCCTTCCTTTTTAGGAAATGGGGAGATGTACAGCATGTTATCCCTTAACAGCTCCTGTTACTTCCTCCTACAATTACCAGGTGCTGTAAAATGGACTTTGGGACATTTCTGTTGATGGATCAAGAAATAGAAATGATGAGTTATGTACTGGGGCAAAAAATAATAATGATTTGCAGGTAATTGTTAGGTAGTGGCTTGCATAGGTCACCCCAATAAATTTCCCAAATGGCAAAAAAAAGTTGGTACATTTCCAGTTTTGACAGATGCTTTCCTTCTCAGGGCCCTGGAACCATGTGTCAGAACTGCTTTGAGCCTCCGATGTCCTAACCACTTTTTTTTGTTTCTCCCAGCCCAACAATATCTGCCTCTTCCTCTACCTACAGGGAACACTTTCCATTTGATTTTATAGTCTCATTTGAAAAATGTTTTCAACTCACCTGATGAAAATAGTAGGGTGCAAATGCTGGTTAGAGTTTACTTTGTACTTTATCTTAAAATGGCACTTAAAACCTTTTTCAAGATTATTCCTAATAAAGTGTCTAACAGACTTAATTTCTCTTGTTTTTTTCTGCTAACAGACATCCCATGCTGCCACTAATTTCATGACATACTCACTTGTGGAAGACTAATGTCTTCTGTGTTAGCCATCTCAACGTTGTATGTCTCCTTAACATCCCCAGCCATCAAGGAATGGTGATTAAGCTATTATCAGCTGTATCCTTAGCACGTTTACACAGCACCAAAGCCACAAATGGTTCATATAGTTTCTAACGAAAAAACCTACTTGAAATTTTATATGAGTAAAAATTGCATATGTAAATTACATTAAGTATGCATATGAAGTCCCCAAACAACCAAAACAACTTTTGAAAAAAAAAGTTGGAGGACCAATACTATCAGAGTTTCAGTTGACAGATAAAGCAACAGTTACTAAGCATGATATTAGCATCAAAGTAGACAAATCAACAAAACAGAGTTCATAAATATACTCATATGGACAACTGATTTTTGACAAAGACAATTCACTGGAGAAAGTATAATCTTTTCAGCAAATGGCATTGCAGCAATTGGATGTTCATATGCAAAAACAAAGTTTTAAAAACAATGAAGTTTATTAGTACATTTTGGGTATACACAGTGATCACATTCATCATCGGAAGTTTGTGCCTATACATAACTTGATCCTTTTTTTCCCATTCCCCTACCCACCCTTTAACCTCCCTTTCCCCTCATTTATAAAGGCTTTGTTTCCACTGTTTACCCCACCCTTTCCTTTCCCCCTTCCTCCACTCTAGTTCCTTTTTCTATTTGAACATTTTTTTTCTATTTCACAATATTTATTATATATTTTGGTCCTTATTTACACTTTGGTTTCTCACACTTGAGAAACTGTGATATTTACATACATGAGTTTGATATATTTTACTTGAGTATTATCTCAAGGTGTATCCATTTAGATGGAAATATCTCAAGCTCATCTTTTTGGCAGAATAGTATTCCCACGTATACAAAACCACATCTTTATCCATTTATTATCTCAAGGTG
>PVJX010036539.1:0-17552 GCA_004027295.1 Dolichotis patagonum
TTGCCGTGCAGGAGGCCCCGTGCCACAAGCTTGGCCTGCACCCTGTCTCTTGCCCAGGCTAACTGTGACCACAAGGTACCACGTTTCCATTTGTCACTCAGCTCAGAGAAGGCAAACGAGAGGCCCCAGCCCCAGGAGACGCAGCCCAGCCCGGACTCATGCCCAGCTTTGTGCCCCGCTCCACTCTCTCGGCCCCGCCCGCCCCTGTGCACTTCCTTAGGGATTCTCTGGCAGGGCCCTCTCACAAACCGTGACCTGCGGCTTTCAGTCAGCAAAGCTCCCGGGCTGCTGAGCTTTCTTCTCTTCAGCTCCGGCCAGTGGCAGAAAGGTTGGTAAGCTGCTGAGTGCTGTGTCCTGGGCGGAGGGAAAAAAAATGATCCTAAAAGAAGAGTGGGGTAAGCACTGCGATTCCAGCACGGCTCCCGCTCGCCCTGGTCTGGTGCCGGCAGCCCCTTGCCTCTGCCCCTTCTCTGCACAGCAGTCCGTCCTCACTGCCCGCCTCTTCCTGGGCATCCTGGCTGCGTCTGCGTGGTGGGAAACGCAGAGTCGGGCCGTGAGTGCTGGACTGTGGGCACACTCACACCAGACCTCGCCACCACGGCCACACCCATGTCCCAAAAGAAGGGAGAAAGGGAGTCAAGCTTCAAGGCGAAGGCAGGACAGTAGAGGCCAAGTGGGCGCTGTGCGCGCCGCACGGGGAGGGCTCCCCTGGAAGCCCGTCCTGACCCAGAGCCCCAGCAGCACCGCGGCCCTGATGAATGCGCCTCTGTGGGCTCCGGGAAGGTGAGCCCATTTGTTACCAGCGAGAGTGACAGAAATCTATCTGGTCGGCTTATCATCCCACCGTTCCAGCAATTTATAGCGTGCTTCTCACAAGGTCACCTGCGCCGGCAGCCAAACAAAGGCGCTCTCCGTGCCATTGTCCCGCGGCGACCTGACACGAGCCCGGGGATGCAGGTTATCCGTGATCCTTTTCAATCAATTTGCAGGCACTTAGGCACACGGGCCTGGCACGGCACACATTTGTCACGGGCTGCAGTAGCAGAGACACAGCCCCTGTGTTTCCAAAGAACGGCTCATTCTTCTACACACACTCCATTCGGATTTTGCTTTTCTCCCAAGATAAGAACTGGCAGTAAGGGATAGAAATCATTCTTCGTGGCTCAGGAGAGAGCCTTCCCTTCTGATAAGCTGCCTATATTTTCTCTATCGCAGCTGACAATTGTCTGAAGCAATTAAAAGCCTGCCTAATTCTCCCGGAAAGATGCCCCCCAAAGAGCGCTGGGCACCAGCACGAGGTGGGCAGGGGTGGTGGGCAGGGAGCGCCCGGGAAGGGAGTGATCAGAGCACCAATGCGCGGCTGGAAGGAGGACCAGGGAGAGGTACTCAGTCATTTCCTTTGGGTTCTGGACACGCCTCGCTGTCCAGTGAGGACCATCACCCGAGGCTGTAAATTCTCACAAGCGTTCACAGATTTGGCAACAGTCAGAAGAGCGGGTTGGGTCCCCCAGAAAACACACAGTGATTTTCCCCAGCTTGTCTGTGGCCACCAGGTCAGGCACTCCTAACTCCCATGTAGCTACTGTACCATGTGTTTCTCAGAGTCCAGCTGATACGGTGCAGACTTTCTAATGTCCTTTTCTATTCATCTACGCCAAGCATACAGCAATTCCTGACTAACTTGGTTTCACGCAGACACTGAAGAGAGGAAAACAGTGGGTAATTGACCACCGTGTCCTGGGGCTGCACACGCCCTTCTCCCTGCTGTATTTGGGCTGGGTTCTTCCCAGGAGCCGCCCATGCATTCCCCTGGGAGTTCAGGGGCCTTGGCGTGCGGCACTGCTCCTCTGTGCTCCATTTGTCCGTCTGCCTTTCTCAGGTGTCCTGGCCCCATGGTGGGGCTGCAGGTCTGGCTGTGTCCCGCCGAGGGAGGACGGGAGGTGGGTGGGTGGGGTGCGTGCAGTGCGTGGCCAGGGTCCCGAGAGTCCTGCTGTGCTGCCTGCATCTGCTCTTCTTCCACAGTGGCAGCTCGGAGCCATGTGTTCAGGGATGTAGAACCTGGGGTGGGTGAGGGCAGCCCTGGGGAGTGAGGACTCCGCCTCCCGCAAGGAGCCACTGAGATGCTGGGTTTGTCTGTCCAGCAGGGAAGTCAGGTCTGGTTAAGGAGCAGGCGTGTCCTTTGCCATTGCTCCTGATGGGGACAGAGGTGAAGTGGCTGCTTTAAGTGGCACGGTCAGCTGCTGTCAGCATTCTGTGGGCTCAGACTCAGATCTGGAACCCTCCCAAGTCAGCTGCGGTCAGCATTCTGTGGGCTCAGACTCAGATCTGGAACCCTCCCGAGTCCCCGCACACCTGAATGCACAGCTGCTTCCTGCCGCAGCTTGGGTCTGAAATGGCCCTGAAGCCCATGTCCAGGGCTCCCCTCGAGGTGCTGCTGGGAAGCCGTGGGCACTTTAAGAAGCAGGACCTGGTGGACAGGGCTCAGTCACTGGGGCACCCAGCCTTTCCTCCTCCCGTCCCTTCCCAGCCGCCCTGGGTGAGCAGCCCTGCGTGTTACTTCCCCCACGTTGTGCCAGTGTCCCTGGAATGACACCTCCCAAACCCTGAGCCAACAGAAACCCGTGCCTCTGCACGGTGGAAATCCTGGAGTCCTGTCTCAGCAGTGGAAAATTGACGGCCACACCCTCGAAGGAACTGTTCCTTTTCCTTTTCACAGAAGAAGAACGAGGCAGAGTGAGGAGAATCGCCGTTCCCTCCCTCTTGGGGTGCACACAGTGGATCAGTGGCTTTGCTGGCTCTCAGAGGCAGGCCTGGCCCGGCCCAGACCAGCCCCCGCGGTACCTGCTGTGCTTCTCCTGGCCCCCTTTTCCCCACACCCAGAGGCAGACCGCAGTGGGGGTCCCAGCCATAGATTCGCTTCCTGCCGAAACACAGAGTAACCAGCTAGGTACCACCATGCACACATGCTAAATGGCTAAATGACAAGACTGTGGGACTCAGGAATTATCTTTAAAAGCCAACTCTGTCTCCTATTAGCAAGGCCTTGTTCTCAGTCCACTCTGAGCCAACCGTTGAGAATCAGCAAGCAGAGATTCTCACTGTAGCATCAGGCCTGATTTTCTCTTCTTCTTGATTGATTGATTAATTAGTTATGTGCATTTGAGTCCAGCAGGGAGTCCAGTGACAGCTGTGACATGAAAATTACTGGAAAGTTACAAAAATATGTAGCAGTGTTGACTGGCTGCAATGTAGTACCAGGGATTGATTAGAAACAGACACGTATAACGATCACATCTTGAAATTACCTGTCACTGTGGAGGCCTCGAGAAGAATTTTTTGATTAGGAGGAATTAATTCAGTTTCAGGCTAATCACCTGCAAAGAAATGTGTGAATTTTCTCTACAGCTTTTTCTACTTTTTTCCTCCGTCTGGAGTCCTGGAGTCTAAGAACAGCAGCTGTGGAGACAAAATGATTTTTTTTAAAAATTCAAACTCCCTGTTAAAAATCCTCTGCTGGTTTCTGTCACCCTGCTCCAGGCCCAGGGGAGATTTCCAAAGGTGAGGGTCCTGGTTAAAGGACGCACGTGTGGACAACAGCAGGCAGCAGGGAGCGGAGAAGGCGCCGCCTGCGTCTGCAAGGTGTGTTTCTCAGCCGGGGTCTTAGCTCAGGTTACGTCCTCCACAGTGTCACCAGCACCGGCGCTCAGCCATGGCCACATGGCTGCGTCCCCCTGTGCACCTGAGCTAACAAGTGGGGTCACAGCCTCGGGGGGCCCTGCCCCCCCCCAGTTTTGCCTTGTTCCAGACAGTGGAACCTGGCCTCTAGGACACCTCTCGTCCTTAGTCTCCCCGGCACATGGAACAGTTCCTTTGTGTCTCCCTCTCTACCCTCCCTTCACATTCCCACTCACCACAGGGCCTGGGCCCAGGCTCTCTCCTGTCCTGAACTCCTCTCCCTTTCTGATTCTTTCTCATTCTTCAGGTTTCCAATCATCTCACTGTCCTAGAAGAGCACTCCAGGATCTCTAGATGACATGAATCTCTCTCTCTCTCTCTCTCTCTCTCTCTCTCTCTCAATTCTGTCCTCATATCCTACACATCCTTTTGTAGTACCTTTCATGGTTATACTTTGTGTGTGCACAGTTAGAAAATTAATTTTTCCTTCCCCTTATTAGAAAGTTCAGTTTCACGAGGACTATAGCTTCTTCTGTTTTCTGCTTACTATTTCTTCCCTCATGGAGGGCTCCCTGGCATAGAACCACTCCTTGATTTATATTTGGTGAAATAAATGAATGAATACTTGATCACAAACGTAGCCTAGGAAAAATTGAGTCAAAATCACAACCAGGCATTTTTCTTCCATGCTCTGGGCAGAGAAGAGGTGCAGGCAAAGGAAAATCTTTCAGAGAATCCAAAGCTTAGTGTGATTTCTAGGCAGCAAATATCCTGTCCGCAAATAACACAGGAACTAAAAATTCCACCCTGCAGGTTTCACCACTGTGATTCTCAGATGGTTTTGCAAACCTGGGCATTCATAATTCAGAAGCATCTGGAGTTATCTGGTGCCTTGCATGGTCAGTAAAATGATCATCTTTGTGCTCGACAGTCTCTTCTGACCGCAGTCCTGCTAGGAGCAAAAGGACACATATATTAATAATGTCCAGCTGGGCCAGGGGCTCAGGAGGTGTTGATGAAGAGCCATCTAAGGAAGAGACAATTTATAGAGGCGTGGGTGAGCGCCAGCATGGTGGGCTGGTGCAGGAGTTCGCAGCGACTGGGAGTTGTCGCTAGGCTGGGTCTGAGGTGGCTTGGGAAGGGCAGGGTGGGAAAGCACCTAAGGAACAGGGTGCCTCGTGAGGGCAGACCTTCAGACCAGGTGTGGGGAGCACAGCCACAGAGCACCTGCCTTGAGCCAGGTGGATTGACTCAGCCTCCTTCAGCAGCCCGTGAACTGAGTGCTGCCTCTCCCCTCATTACAGATGAACACAGCGACACACAGAGGTTGGCTAACCAGCCTGAGGCCACACTACAGATAAGGCAGAGCCGGAACTGGGAATCCTGAGCAAGTGCCCTTTGCTTCATCAGCCTCTTAAATGTCAGAGAACTCTTGGGAGTGAAGACTCGAGGCCATACTCTTGCCAGGAACAAGTCACCAGTGTGGACCCATGAGAGGTGAGGACTCCCTAGAGTAAGCACTGAGTTAGCACTTTGGACCCTGGAGCACCTAACTTCACAGGTGCTGTGGTTTCCACCCAGATGGCCCCAAGGCCTCAAGTGCTCAGAGAACCCAGCCTGTGGAAGGTGATTGGGTAACAGGTGCGATGGATCTAACTTGCTGTGAGGAGGTGGAATCTGGTGGGACAAGGCCGTTGGTGGGCGTGGCCCGGCAGGGGTCATCTCCTCCCTTCTCTCCCTGCTTCCTGGCCACCATACCATGAGCAGCTCTCCTCTGCCAGGCCCTTTCACTGTGCTTCTGCCTTGGAGGCGGCTGACTGAGGGCTAAAACCATGAACCCAAATGGCCCTCTCCTTCCTGGAGCACTGGGTATCAGCTATGATGTGCCAGGGACAAGAAAGTGACCAAGACAATGGTGAAAACATATAGTATACTTAGTAAATTGTTGTTTTGGGCTAGTAGCTAGCAATGAGCTTAAACAGGTGGATCAGGTTGATTAAGCTTATAATTGAAGCTGAACTCAAATGAGAATATCTGCAAGTGTATCGGCACCATCAGGCAAACGTTACTGTTAGAGATGGAGTTGGAAGAATTTTAAGTATTAGGGGAGAAATCATTGTAGATTCGTATATCTCACATTTACCCCCTGCTCAATGACTTAGGCATTTTATCTACCAGTGAAGACTACTTCTAAAATCTGATGAATGTCTGAAAGGTGAAACTAACATCAATCATATGCTTTTCTCTACATTTGGTAACCTACCATTTAATTCTTCTTGCTATTAAATGTGAGCCATTTGTTTTGTATATCTGTGTCAGAAATAACAGACACAGATATACAAAAAGAAAAAAAAGGCCACCTATAATTGGGGGGTAAAAGGCCACGCAGTTGGTGTGTTTCCCTCCTTGTGTGGCTTCCATTTGCGTCTGTGTGTCCTGTGAAGACAGTTACAGCTGCTTTAGGCTTTACTTTACCTCAAGGATGTTTCAGGCAAGATTCCACATCACTAATTTTTTTCTCATTTAATTGCCTCCTGTACAGTTGGCTGTTTACTGCAGAGACAGAGCACCGTTTATGTGGTTGATCCTCAGCGCCGGACATCCCGGCTGCTTCGGGTTCTTCTGTATTGGAAGCAGCTTGCTCTAGGCAGGGTTTGCATGTCTACTTGTGGAGAAAATCTACAGGAAGTCGTATCTTTTGTTCTACTTGCACATTCCTGATGTCCCTTACCAACCTGGGGGTTTTCTGTTACCATTTGAAAGTCATAGAGAGATAAAGTGAGATAAGATGTAGGAAATAAAAATGAACAAAAAGGAGGCAAGGAAAATCAGATTAAAGTCATCATATTACAGTGGCCTGTGCACACTCATGTTTATCGCAGCACAGTTCCTAATAAGTCAATCCTGGAACTGGCCTCTATGTCCATCTTCAAGTGAGTGGATGAAGAAAATGTGGATTTACACACAGTAGAGTACTAGTCTGCCACCAGGAATGATAAACTGGAGTCATACCTCGGGACCTTCATGTTAAGTGAAATAAATCAGACACACAACCTTAAATGTTACATAGTTGCTCTTATATTAGAAACTCAGGGTAAAAACTAAAGAACAAAAAAAGGAAAAGGATTTTTTTAAAAAAAGATAAAATTGAACGGAAAAAGTAGAAAACAGAACTTCTGAAAATAAGGGAAGAAGACTTGAAGAAGGGGAGGGAAATGAGGAAGAATAATTAAGACATGTTATACACAGGACAAATCCCTACGATGAAAGTGGTCATATGTATGATAAACATATACATACATAAAAATAAATGTAAAACATAGAAGCTAGACAATAAGAAACAGGGAGATAGATCTCTAGGACGAGGAAAGGGGGAGGGAATGAAAACAGAACTGAGACAGGTAATGTACACGAGCCAACGCCCCACCAAGAATGTGATCCTTGTGTACTACAAATGTACACTAACACAACTTAAAATCTAAAAAATGAGAAGATCCTGAAATTGACAAAGAAAAGCACTTAAGTCAGAAGAATCTTTCTACTAGAAAAACAAAAGCCAAAACAAAAATAAAACAACCACAGAAAAGAAAACCCAAAACCCAAACAGCCACAAGGCGCGATCAGCGTTTTGTGAAGGAAGTGTGCCTGGGGAGGAGACCTCTTAGTTTCATTTGCTACACAATTCAGTGCCCACCTCTACTGCCTTGGAAATCAAATAACCCAACCTCACAGTCCTGCAAAACTATAGAAGGATGCGCGGTGCGCTATGGAGCCATCTATCTGAAGTCCTAAAGGCATTTTTAGATGCCTGAGTAGTTCAGTCTCAAGATCTCTTTCCTGCTCACTCACCATGACAAAAATTACAAAACTTGCTCCTTTTGACAGTATTAATAGTATTAATTCTCAGCAAAGGCACTTGCAAAATTCAGAGCTTTTCCAGCATCTTAAATAGAAGTCCAAGAGGGCGGAGGCTGGGGCTCTCCGAGGACACAGGACAGACACCCAATTAGGGAGGCAGGGTCACTTCCTCCTTTAGTACAAGCCCTGGAAAGTTGTCCCTCCCTGACCTGCTGTGAGATTCCTGTCTGTGGGACAGACTTAAGCTGCGGGCTGCCAATTACCCCGTTTCCACATTTCAAAGACTCCTTCTGATAAGCTTTTGCTGGGCTGTAAACGGTTTAAGTTACAAAAAAAGGGACAAGTCTTCCTTTCAAGAAAAATAAACTCATAAAACCTACTGCGTGTCTGGTTTGTGCATGGGCCATTCCCTTAATTCCTAAATATAAGAGGAGGACTGTCCTAAATATAAGAGGAGGACTATAGGCTTCTTCCCATAACATACAGGTTTTCTCCCATATGACACTGCATTGCATCCCATAAGAGAATCCAGAGAAAGATGCACCCGCCAGTGTCCTCAGCTACAGCTTGGCAGGGCTGGGTTTTCCCCAAAATCCACCTGACTTAAAAACTCATGTGACCATGGCTACCACAGGGCACTTACTTGGGGCACACAGCCTGGTGAGCACACCCCACTGCCACGTACCATCAGGGCAGACATTCGTCGTGTTTGTGGCTGCCGGTAGTCAGTCAGCCTGGCCCCCATTTGCCTTTGGGGTGGAAGTCCTCTTCGATGTGGTTTCACGTGGGGAAAGGTCTTCTCTCCCAGGGTGGATGTTTATTCCTGTTTAGGTCTTTGGCACAGCTAGGAGACAGTCGTGTGGCTGAGGGCCCACAGTGACAAAGGGAGAGGAGACTCACCACAGCAGTAGAGGTGGCTTGAGGACAGACATTTCCCCCTACCTTAAAATATAGGTTTCTTCCCATAACATACAGGTTTTCTCCCATATGACACCGCATTGCATCCCATAAGACACTGGGTTTCCGCCCATAAGACATTGCGTTTCCTCCCATAAGACACGGGCTTCCTCCCAGACGTGGAGCCCTTTCATTTTGACCCATTTTCTAGGTCAGGTCCTCCAGGCTCTCACTGATTCTAAGAACTGGCCCTTTCTTCCAATAAACTCTCTTTCGCTGAGTAGCCAGCCTTGGTTTCTGTGGTTTGCAACCGAGAATCTCAAGCAATGTGAGTTTTTTAACGGTATGGACCAGACAATAACCAAACTCTTCACCGGATCCTACGGTGTATAACAGAGCTTCTAGGGACCCCGAGATTATTTCTGGATGTTCACAGTGATATCTCCACTTAGAGCAATAAGACATAGGTACGTTCTCAGGGCCGAAAATGGAGATGGTGAGCCACATATTGGCTGTCCCCACCAACCACTTAGTTTCACAGCTGTAAGGGGCCCAGAGAGCCTAGTGTGACACCCTCATTTCCCTTTTATGACAGCTCCCTCCAGCCGTGAGAAGGACATCACATTCTCTTTACCCTTTGGACTTTGCGGTACACAGCGTCACCTCAAAGCCTCCCCTGTTCTTGGGCATTTGCCCAAAGTGATTAAGTTTAATGCACAGGAAATGACACAGGGGTCATGGAGGGAAATCTATGCTTCTCACTCTTCTGTCCCATGAGACTTTTCATTTGCAGTGGCCTTCCCTGCTAGGTCTAGGAATTTTATTTAAAATTAATAATGCAGTGGGAAAGTTATATCATAATGAAAAAATTTTCAGTAGAAGTTCCTAATTCCACATAGGGTGGCCTGGAATGCGGCGTGACAAGCCCAGGGGCAGCCACTCTAGGGGGTGCCTTCTCAGGGGTTTCCTAGAGAAGCTCAAATGCTGCTGAAGGGAACAGTCTCCACATGTGATGCACGGTAGGGTACATCGCTGGGCAGAAGCCGCTGGGGACCAGGAGAGCCAAAGATTCTGCAGGGGACGGTGACAGCACCAGGTCCTGAATGCCAGGAGAGGTGGCCTAGCTGGGCAGCAGGTGCCCGAGGAAGCAGCTGTGCCGTTTGAAGCCCGCACTGCAGAGGAGTGGAGGCTGCGTGCGTGGAAGCAGGGCAGGGTCTTCCCACAGGTCCGCCCGGAAGCAGTGAGCACCAAGAGGAGGCCAGAGCCTTCCCCCTTTGTCGGTAGACAGCCGCCTCTCTGAGGTTGGGCTTCCAAGATGAAGTCAGCCAGCGGGGCGTCAGGGACCCCCACAGCCAAGTCGGATGTGAGCCAGGCGGAGGGGCTACCCGGTGAGGGCGCCTGCACCCAAGCCCGTCTCAGCCACTCGAGACAGGTTCTGCACTAATGAATCCTTTTGGAGGTACAACAGCAGTGAGGACCGCGTTTCCCTTCGGGATTACGATGAGGATTAACTGAAACGATGCACTGAAGGCGGCGAGCGGGCAGAGCCGGGGAAAGGAAGCGCGGCCACCGCAGAGGCAGAGGCGTGGGAGGGGACAGTCACGGGGCCCGGGTCTGCAGCAGGCAGGTTCTAGCTCAGCGGCTTCGAGAATGTCCCGGTTCTCCCTGCCATGGCAGCTCGTGAGCCTGCCTGGCGATAATCTAATTCTCAAGCCTCCGGCTGTGGAGGCTTCCTGCCCCACTCCTAATTGACCAGACGCCAGGCTCTGGGGCTGCAGCTCAGGTCCGCCAGGAAACACAGACAGGGCAGCGAGGCAAGGCCGTGCGCTAAACTACAGTCCTCAGGGCCGGAGCCAGGAGTAGTCAGTGTCGGGCCCTGGCCTTGGGGTTCAGAGCCACGACAGCTCAGCTGTGATGGCCTCAAACGAAGAGCCCACTGGGCGGAGCCTTACCTGCCTCTGCCTCGGCGAGGCTGAGCGTTTTCCTTTTGGGCAAGAGCCGGGGCTGCTTTGCAGATAGAGTGCGTCCACCCCGGTGGGAGACAGGTGGGCTGTGGGTTAGAGCTCCCGTCCTCAGATTTGCTCGCTAAGCAGGGCGAACTGGATCCGGCAGCTCGTTAGGGAGCCGAAGGGTAGTACAGGGGCTCTCCCGGCTAGAATTTCCCTTCCATGTTTCCCCGGCCATCCGTCTTTGATGGGGAAGAGACCGAAGAGGGAGAGAGGGCACAGGACAAGCGTGCGCAGGGTGCTCACCACCTGGCCCCTAGCCTCCTGGCCGCAGGGATGGCAAATCTGATCTCACGAGCCACGTCTCGGCACCCGCAGAGGCGTTTCAGAGACAGCTCTTCAGCTCTGTTCTCAGCAAACACTGCTCAGTCTGGGCGGAATCTAGAGTTGCAGGGAGTCAAGGAGAAATCACAGAGAGAGACAGATTCCATCCGTGGTGTCGTCTGAGGAAGTCAGGACTGGGAACCAGAATCCCAGGAAGCCCTCGTCCTAGGTGGCTCCTGCCACCTTGGGCCTCCGTAACATGATCTATGACACAGAAGAGGGCAGTACCCCGAGCACAGTCCTAATCCTTTCTGGATTACTTCCTGTGTTATTTAACCTGGTTTTCTCCATCCTTCCCAGTCAAACCGTGTCCTTTCTGTCAGGATTAAGTGACGCATACGATAGCTGGATTCTACTTTATCAAGTCTGACCGTTTTCACTTTAAATCGGTTTATTAAAAAGAATACTTGACTCTCTGATTCATTCCTACTGATTTTCTGTTGATCTCACCTGATTATTTTTCCTATTTTGTTTTAATTTTTAAACAGAATAAAACCAAACAAAATGTAATGCAATAAAACCGATCAAGACAAAGCAATGCAAGTTACCCAGAACTTCAAAGCGAGATAACAGGAAACCAACAGTGGCTATCATAATGCTTCTGTTATCTTCACAATACCTGCTCACCTGATTTATTTTCTTTCTGTTGTTTCTTCACACTGTTTGGACAAATCCTATATTTATATTCTATGTCTTGAAATTTCTCTTACTAATTTATTGTTCTTTTAGTAACACACAGCCCTGATTTAATACAACTTAAGTACTTTTAGCTGACTTCTTGACATTAGCCAATCTTTCTAGAATGAGATAGAATCTTAGTGCCATTTTGCATCTCTCAAATGACCAGTGAGGTCAATTTTTTTTTATCTACTTGCCATTTGTATTTCATCTTCTGAGGAATGTGTATTCCTCTCAGATTGCCATTTTTGGATTAGATCTTTAAATTTGGGAGTCTGATTTTTGTCAACTCTTTGTATTTTCTAGATATTAGTTCTTTGTGTGAGGGGAAGCTGGCTAAAATTTTTTCCCACTTTATGGGTTTTCTTCTCACTCTATTGGTGATTTCTTTTGCTGTGCAAATCTTTTCAATATGATGAGATACCAGTTGTTGATTATTTGTGCTAGTTCCCATGCAATAAGGGTTTTGTTCATGAAATCTTTGCCTATATGTATGTCTTTAAGAGTCCTACCCATTCTAATTTCCAGTATGTAAAGTGTTTCTATTTTGATATTTAGATCTTTGATCCTTTTTTATTTTATTTTAGTGCATGGTAAGAGACATGAGCCTGGTTTCAGTCTTTGGCATGTTCAGATCCAGGTTTTCCAGTACCATTTATTAAAGAGGCTATCTTTCTTCCAGTTGAACATGTTTGGCCTCTTTGTGAAAAATAAGGTGACTGAGTGTGTTTGGAGTTGTTTCTGCATCTTCTAATCTATCCCACTGATCCTTACGTCTGTTGTGTTGTTTTGTTTTGTTTTGTTTTGTTTTGTTTGTCAGCCCCATGCTCTTCTTAACCACAGTAGCTCTGAAATGTAATTTCAAGTCAGGGATTGTGATGCCCCTGCCTTGCCTTTGTTGCCTGGGATTGTTTTTGCTCTTCTAGGTCTCTTCTTGCTCCAAATGAATGAATTTTAGGAATGTTTTCTCTTGTTCTGTGAGGTATGCTAATGGTATTTTGATTGAGATTGCATTAAATCTGTATAACAGCTTTGGGACTATGGCCATTTTCACTGTGTTTGTTCTTCTTACCCATGAGCAAGATATCTTTCCATTTTCTGATATCCTTTTCAATCTCCTTTTAAGAATAGTGTAAGTTTTAATGTACAGATCATTTACTTCCTTTGTTAGAACAATTCCTAAGTATTTCATTTTTTTATGCTACTGTGAAAAGTATTGTATCTTTAATTTCTGTCTCAGTGTGTTTGCTTTTTGTGTGTAGAAATGTTGTTGATTTTTTAGTGTTGACATTGTATCCTGCTATGCTATTAAATTCAGTAATTAAATCTATAAATCTTTTGATGGAGTTTTTGGGGTCTTCTATGTAGAATATCACATCACTGCAAATTATGATATATAACTTCTTTTCCTATCCTTATTACTTTTATTTCTTTCTCTTGTCTGCTTACTCTGGCTAATGTATTCTGAACTATATTAAATAAGAGTGGTGATAGTCGACATGCTAGAAGGGCTACAGGAAGAAAAAGGAACAATTCTCCACTGTTGATGGCACTGCAGACTGGTACAACCATTGTGGAAATCACTGTGAATGTTCATCAAAAACCTGGATTAGAGGTCCCATTTGACTCAACTATTACCTGTGAGGGTATCTTCCTGGAAGAATCAAAAACATCATTCCACAGTGACATGTGTGCACACATGTTTAGAGCAGCACAGTTTGCAATAGCTAAATCTTGGAAACAACCTTAATGCCCATCAACTGGGGAATGCATAAAAAAGTGGTATTTTTAATACAATGGAGTACTACACAGCCATAAAAAGAATAAGCTTGAGACATTTCTAGGTAAATGGATGCAACTTGAGACCATACTCTTAAGTGAAATAAATCAGTTCCACATGTGTAAATATCTTGAATTGTTTCTCTGTATGAGAAACTGGAAGTATAAATAGGGACCAAAGCGTATAATAGATATTGTGAAATAGAAAGAAAGGGTTCAAAAGAAAGGGGAACTAGAGAAGGGAGAGACAAAAGAAAAAAATGATAAAAGAGGGATAAAATGTAAATAAAGACTTGCAAATAAGGAGGTGAAGAGGGGTTGAAGGGAAAGGAGGGGGTTGGGGGGAAAAAGAATCAAGGCATGTCGTGTATAAGAACAAACACCCTATGACAAATGTGCTCATTATGTATATCTAAATTGCACCTGTAAACTCAATGCAAATATTATAAAAGTCAAAAAAAGAAAGAGTAGTTTTAGCACTTCATGAAAAACACAGGGAACTTAGAGTGCTTGGGCTGCCTTCCTGTGACTATTCTGCACTGTAACTCGCACCTGTAGCCGCTGTGTGGCGACTGTTCGTGTGTCCGGTATTCACCCGTGTTTACCCTCTGTCCGCCCCGGCTGTGCTCTGGCCCTTCCCAGATTCCCATGGGTCCTTCTGGATCCAGGCTCTGCTGTCAGTCCTTCTACATTCCTTTAGTATCGATTTCCTAGGGACGAATTTGCTTATGTTTGTTTGTCCAGAAGCATCTTCATTTCAATTCTAGTTTTTAAGAATACTTTTACAGAATATAAAGCTGTATGTCAGCATTTTCCATCCGTGATTTAAGTGTGTTTTCCCACTGCCTTCTGATTTGCATGATTTCCGTCGAGAAGCCAATCGTAAGTTTTAACATTGCTCTTTTAAAAGTTACAGATGCAATCTCTGGTGACTTTTAGACTTCCTCCTGCTGTTTGCTTGCTTATTTGCTCAGGTAATTGATCATTCTGAGCTTAGATGAGTTTTATTGGGGTGAGTGGATTTTTTTGCTTCTCGGTTCATGGTTTTGCTGGCTGGGGTCTTTTCTGTCTAGGTGCTCCTCAGGGTTTGAGGAGCTTCCTGGGGCTCCATCTCTGGCCAGTCTTGCAGTTTTACTGTGACCCCCCCGAAGCCTGCCCAGGCCATCCTTAGGAGGCCTTTCCCAGGGTCTGTCCAGCGAGATAAGTGGCCTTAGCGGCCTCAGCCCTTCTGCCTCCCCTGCTGTGCGAGGTCTCAGCTCCTCTGCAGAGACCAGGAGCCGTGCCCTCCATGCCTCCCCTCAGCTCCCCGCCCCCCAGCTCCACGCACATTCTGAGGCCTTTGCTTCTTCATGCTGCTAAGTCTGGGGCACTTCCTTACACAACACAGAAACAGAGCCCACAGCAGAAGTCACCGTCATCGACGGCAGCTCTTGTCATTCTGGGAGAAATTATGGACGAAATCTAAAAAGACAGGACAGAGACACGGGTACACGCTGATCTAGAGAAGCTTCCGCGGCCATGTCTGGTTTAGCATGGGAAATTAGAAAAAGGGGGACATCCCCCTGCAGCTGGCCTGCACCTGCCCTCCCTGCCATCCTCTGCACAGCCCAGCACGCAGACGCCACCAGCTTGGTTCTTCCCCCTGCTGCAGGACAGCGCTCTCTGCTTTCCTGCTCTTAAACCAATCATGAGTTCGCAGAATCCGTGAGTCACAGAATCTGCAGTTGGAATAAAAACAGGCAGCCCTGAAGCGCACTTTGGGAGGTAACAGTGAGACACAAGAGCCTTCCTATGCTCCCTGAATCCTGTCTGAAACAATGGTTTCCTCTTCTCCAGTGGTCGTTACCAGCTCCTGCCCAAAAGTGTATTGCTCTTGGCAAATTTCAATTAGCAAATTTCAAAGAAAAATAAAACCAGATAATAATGCAGTCATTTAGTAAATGGATGTCACAGGACTGATTTAATAATATTTCCCATGAAATAAGGCCTGGGGACCTAGGAAGAAGAAAACGATCATCGGCCTCCAGAACATCCCAGTCTGCGATGTGACATTCAGGGGATAAACACACATCTCACTGCCCACCCTCGTGTAAGATGAAATACGTACGCAGAGGATGCTGCACCAATGAGGGGGAAGTCGTCCCGGGTAGGTGTCTGGTGACGTGCTGGAAGTCACCCAGGGAAGCTAACATCTCAGCACACTTCTCCCTCAGGTGACTTGGTTTCCAAATCCATCCGTATTCTGATGACCTCTCCCCCCAATCTGGACACTGTTCAGACATTTAGAATCTGAAGAAGCATAATTGTCACACTATTATTTAATCTACAGATCAAGGGACAGTCACATCTCTTGACCAGAATGTGACAACTTTACTAAAGAAATTTAAGATCTCATCTGCATTTTTATCAGATGATCACAGTATTAGGCCCATGGACAACCTAATGTACATCAAAATCTCCAGAATCTTCTCCAAACGAGTTGTTCTGAAATCAGGTTTTTCTGCTGTTCATACTTAGAGTCTGCATTCCAGACTCATCACATCCTCCGTTTCAGTCCAGCGCTTCTGCCTCTGCAGACCCCACTGGTGGGGCGCAGGGCCGGGGACGTCTGTCTCAGGTGCTCACAAGCGACCTGGCTTTCCTGTGTCTGCCACACATTAATGAGTGATCCTTGTGCATCTTTCTACAAGGCGGGCATTAAAAATGTTGACCAAGGCTAAGTCATGTGTCCAAGGTCGGACAGTTATACAGGAGTGCATTTCTCCTATTAAGTGATTTATTTGCATTTTAGCAGTGGCCTCCTGGAGAACCAATACCTTTACCAAAAGACAGAACGCAGATGGGAGGCATGCTAGACATCACTGAAGGCCACATTGGGAGGTGACTATGAGATAGGGGTCTCTTTCTGTGTCTCTCCAATCAGACTCTGGGCAGCCTCCCATTCACGCTGTGGCGGCCTCTTCCTTGGTCTCAGACTTTCCCGCACACTGGAAAGACTGGTGAAGCCTGAAGCACACAGGTGCCCGTGCACACTATGCGCCAAGTGGTAGAGCCCGGCTCTGGAGGCAGCTAGAAGCTGCCTGGGTGATTGCAACGTGCAGTCAAAGCACAAAACCAGGGCTTTGACAGAAGGTCATCAGCCCTTGGAGAGAGAATGTGAGGTGGGAGGTCAGCACGGGGTGGACAGCAGCTCTGTCGAGTGATATTTTTGTCATCAGGACAAGTGGCTTAATCCTTAATCTTCAGTTTTCTTATCAATAAAATCTGGACTAGTCATGACCTGGGAGCTGAGACTTGGGGAAGGATTGCAAGGGTCTCTGTATCAAGCAGCTGGGGTGGGGTGGTGAATCTTCCTGTCTCTCCTTTGCCCAGGTCCCCCAGGGACCTACAGAGCAAGGTCAGTCCTGGCTGGTGGCCGAGCCCACATCAGCCCTCTTTCCTGGTCTTTCTCCAGGGATCAGACAGCCTCACCTCCGTGACCTGTGACTCAGCCCTCCTACCTCCTGGAATGATTCATACATCATTTAAAGTGCACCAATGTAGCTTAGCTGGCAAGTAAAACATAAAATTGACTTAAATTGGCAAATAGAAAAGAAGTGTTTCCTTTTCCAACTGGTCACAGAACAGGTGCTGCCCAAGCATCTTCCAGCAGCCTTTCAAATGTGCCAGTTTATTCTGTTTCTCAGCTAAGACCAACTTTTCATGAATACAGAGCTTTTTCCCTCCTTCTCTCCTTTTTCTTATTCCCTCTCCTCTCCTTTCCTGTCCTCTACTCTCCTCTTTCCTTTTCTCTTTTCTCTTGATTCTTTGACTAATATGTGTAAAAAAGCTCAGATTTTCTCATCTCACTTCTGCAGTCTTGCCTTTCTTCTCATTTATTTTAAAAATATTTATTGAGAGCCTAGTGACCCTTAGGCACTTGGCATATAAACATTACTGGGATTTGCAGTCCCAGACTTTGAGGAGCTCACAATATGGTATAAAAAAATACCTGAAACCCAGCAAAACTGGTGAGAACTGAATAGGGTGTGTGGTTAACAGCACTGAATCAATGTCAACTTCCTTGTTTCGATATTGACCACAGTCATGTGAGAGATTAGCGTTAGAGGAAGGGTACACGGTATGTTGGAAACTTTCTCTGTAATTGTATTTGGAAATAAGAAAGTAAAAACTCCAGCATGGTAGAAGTAAAAGAATAGAAGAGTTTTCAGAATAGCTGAATAAGGAGGCGTGACCCTGCAAAGGGAATACTGGGCAGATTCACAAGGAAACGGCATGAAATCGGCTCCTGAAAGACAAGTAGAAAGTCTCCTACTTGTCTTGTGTTAGTTTCGC
>PVJX010036540.1:0-17531 GCA_004027295.1 Dolichotis patagonum
AAAATGATGGAAAGGAAACTGATAGTTTAAAAGATAGGCGTAAGGTAGCCTGTATCTGTATCTCCCACCCAAACAAGCAAAACACCACCAGGGCAAAGCTGTAATGGGCAGGGGCGGACATCTAGATGATAAAGCCGAAACCCGCAGTTCAGGGAGATCCCTGGAAGGCAGGAGAGTGGACACCGGCGGCCGATGAGTCACAGCAAGGTGAGGCCACCAGCGCCCTTCACCTGAGCCTCTGTGGGGCTCCTCCAGCCTCCTTCCTGTGGCCTGGCCTCCCACCCAGGAAAAGCCGGAGCCTCTCTGAAGCCTGACTGATGAGGCCGATGAGGAGCTGTGCGCCCTGTGACTTCTCCAGCCTCAGCTGCTGGGACTCTAGTCCTCGTTCACGCTGTTTCAGCCGCACTGGCTCCGTGCCTGCCTGGAATGCTCTTCCCTGATTCGCCTCTGACTGTGCCCTCTCTCCCTCCCTGCCTGGCACCAGCTCAGCTGTCCCTGTACACCTCACCTGCGCGTTCATACCTGTCCTACTTCCTCAAGATTTCAGGCCTCTCTTTTTTGCTTTTTTTTTTTCCTTAGTTGTGTAACCAACTAACAAACTGAGTATTCTACTTTTTAAAATTAAACATTGATATTACTTGTGCCCTTGCTCGAAGGTAAGCTCTGTGAGTGTAGGAGTATTTGTCCCCTGGCTGGTGGTAGTCAGTTAGATATTTATTGTAGAGGAATGGCCAGCAGACACTAAGATCTGTTCAAACTTGCAGAATATTTGGCAGCTTAGAAGTAGCCTCCAGAGTCCCCGAGACAGGCATTAGAGAAGCTGTTAAAATTAATAGTGGATGGATGTTTAAAAGAGTAGACAACTCTTACATTGCCTGAAGAGTGCTCCACAGACAGTAAGAAATCCAGAGGTGGCCAGGCATGGTGGCAGACATCCGTAGTCCCAGCTACTCTGGAGGCTGAGGTGGGTGGATCACTGGAGGCCAGGAGTTTGAGGCTGTCTTGGGTAATATAGTGAGACCTCATCCCAAAAGAGGGGAAGGGGGATGAGAGGGTAAAGGAAAGGGAAAGGTGGGAAGGAGGAAGGAAGAGTGAGGGAGGGAGACCGACGTCGAACCAGGAAGAGGCACACCGTCTAGCAGCGAATGCTGAGAGTGGCTTATGAAGTCCAGGCTTGTAAATCTAACAGTTTGAGCATTTTCACATGCGTCACATTCTAGGCCTCTAAATGTTCAATTGAATTACGTACCGCCATAGTGTTCCACGCCAGGAGACACCAGGTATACGCTGGCTGTCTGCAGAACAGGCTGGCCTGAGGCGCTATGGAAACTGCTCATTGCAAAGGATGCAAATGAGAAACACCTTTATGAAAGAATGAAACATAAATGGGGCCAAAGTGAACATGATCATACTTTTGTAGATGAGATGTATTAGGGCTGACTTCATGTGGTTCCTTCACCTTAAGGGAGATACATAGTTGTCTTCTCACACTCACATGGGGTAAAACAATAAATATTTTAGTTCATAGTCAGTAGCCCACAAGAAACAGATCAAGAAAAGCCTACATCATTAATTTTCTGCATTGTACCTAGAGACAGCATGCAAAGAACAGAAACTAGCATTTTAACTTGCATTCCTTAGACGTTAAATATTCTTTTCTATTTTGGCAGAGCTGGGGTTCGAGCTCAGAACCCTCACACACGCTGTCCAAGTGCTTTGCCATTGATCTACGCCCACAGCCCTTCTTACTTTGAGATAGGATTTGCTAGGTTGCTCAGGGTTGTCTCAGGCTTGCAGTCCTCCCTGCCTCAGCCTCCCAGCTAGGACTATAGGCTTGCACTACTGTGTCCAGCTTGCAGTAGTACATAAGGGTAGTTTTTAACATAAACACAAAGAGGTTAGCTACTTGCCAGCAGCATGAGGAGAGGTGGACTCAATTCCTCAGCAGCCAGTTTCTCCCTTCTGCTGCTTTAAAAAACTTTGACCCCACAAAGCCACCTCTCCCAGCTTTGTTAGCTTCATAAAGATACTCTGCTTTCAGATTTTTCATTCTCAGATTCCACTGTGCCCTGAGCAAGTCCTGCCCACTAGGTCGCGGTCTAACGAGTGAAGCACAGCACTAGATACGTGTGATGGTGGGGCAGCTCTGCTTGCAGAGTTCAGAATCGTTGGCTGTGTCACTTGGTGGCACTGCAGTTTACCAGCCCAGATTCAGAACGTAGCAGGTGTGTTATGGAGGCAAATCGAAGGTTTACCGTCACCAGAAAGCAAGGTAGAGGAGCTGCCCTTGTTCTGACCCATTCCAACTGTTGGCGAAGGACACAGACAGTCTGTGTGTTGGGTGGAATATTTAGATCATTCTGTGTAATCAGACCCTCTCGCTACCAGCTGTGGTACTGATCTGCACGTTGCTGTCTCTTTGCCCCACATTGCAGGTGCTCATGTGACTGTCACGGATCGAAAAGTGGCATTAGAATTTCTTAAATCAAACGTTCAAGCCAACTTACCTCCCCACGTCCAGACCAACACTGTGGTGAAGGAGCTGACTTGGGGACAAAATCTGGAGAGTTTTTCACCTGGAGAATTTGACCTGATACTTGGAGCTGATATCATATATCTAGAAGAGACCTTCACAGATCTTCTTCAGACATTGGACTACCTCTGTGGGGACCACTCTGTGATCCTTTTAGCTTGCCGGATTCGCTATGAACGGGATAATAACTTCTTAGCGATGATGGAGAGGCAGTTCACTGTGAGTAAGGCTCACTATGATCCTGAAAAAGATGTCCATATTTACAAAGCCCAGAAGAGAAGCCAGAGGGAGGACTTATAGTTGGGTGTAAGCCTACTGGCCCGAAGAAGGGCAGTTAAGGTCTTAGACGAGAAATCTAACGTGTTTGATGAGGTAGCGTAGTCTATCTAAGTAAGAAAGGGTCTCAAGGGCTGGGGAGTTAGCTCAGTGGCATAAGTGCCTGCCTGGCAAGTGCGAGGTCGTGAGTTCCATCCCTGGTACCAAAAAAAAAAGGGGGGTCTCAAAGGATGAAGCCCACATGCAGTTTTAACACACAGCAGGGCTCTGTTCCATTGTGATTCTCAGGCGTATTTTACTGCTCTGAAATTGAGTTCACATTCAGGTGTGAGATTCTGGGCCCTATTACATTCCATGCTGCTCCGCCTTAAAGTTGTCAGTGATCTGAGGATGGCTGATGTAAAGGTGTCTAACCTACTGAGCCTGCTTTGGTGAGCTGAAGTCATGTAGCTTATTTTAATAACATTCTGAGATATGTAATAATTATCTCAGTTTTCTTGTTTTTTGAATATGAGGTTTAACACATAATCTCAGCTTTTAGTGCTTTTGAGGTCTTCCTGTTTAGGTCTTTTTAGGAGATTTTTTGATTGAGATTAGGATGGGAGTTTTCTGGGGTTCGTGTCCGTTTCTTGGCTTAATTTCAGGAGGAGTTATATAAACAAAGGAGTAAGTAAAAATTTGAACTATGTTTTGAAAGCATCGAAAGCCTTGGATGCAAACGTTACCTTCTTCAAGTCGGAAGCTGTTTTTTCCCCTTCAGCCTTGCCATTTCTCATTTTTGTACATCTGTTTCCTAGGCCAGAGATGGTGAACCTTCCCGAAACCGAGTGCCCAAACTGAACCCAGAGCCCCTTATTTATCACACTGCCGGCGCTGCAGTGAAACCAGCCGCTTGGCCACTGGGGTGCAGAGGGTTGTGTGCCCGCTGCAGCATGAGTGCCATAGCTTACACCTCTGCGCTAGGCTCTCCCTGCCCGTCTAACCCTTCTCGAGAACTTCGCCCCACATGGCCACTGTCCTTCCGTGGGGTGCCCACAATTGCTTAGTGTGAGTATTCCTGGGAAGTCGCGAACTCCTACAGGCCAGGAAGGTTTCTGCCTCTTTAAAGCATTGCTGCTTTCCTTCGTCACATCGAGTGTGTAACAGCAAATGAGAAAGAGACATTCCATATAGAGAAACTGACTCTGACTTAAATGACTGCCACACTGTTTAATCGTCATCTTTCTTGGGGACTTGAAGTCCCCAAGTATGAACTTTTCTTTTTACAGTATAAAAGTCTAAATGTAGTTCAAACAAATTTAGACAAGAATATTCTAATCTCATACGGTATTTGTACTAGAGAGAGGTTTGCAAACTATTAAAAATAAGACCTTATCCCTTTTTACCTTTTCATGAATATTTTGTATGTGTGCATATGTGAGTTATTTTGTATGTGAAGTTCTTAGTGACCCTCCTGGCGCTGTCCTCCAAGGGCTGGGATTCCAGGCTTGTGCCACTGTATCTGGCTTCAGTGTGCTTGTCCTTAAATACAGAAATCTAGACCAAGCCTTGACTTTCACATGTTCCATTTCTTTAACATTTATGCAGCTAAGTAATCCAGTGCATACCAGTAACTCTTGCCTAATTAACATCAAATATTGCTGTTACGACACTAGATTAACTTATATGTATGATGCCAGACTGTTAGAACTCCACTAGAAAGAACGTGCTTCTTCTCCAGGCAGTTCCCTCTGAAGGGTCGCTTGCTTTAGTTCGTGACAGAACCATCTTCAGGTAGTTGCTAACACGGAACATTTAAGACTACAGTATCAGAATTCTGAGCCTCCAAATTCTTTAGCTGAATATGAGATTTTTTTTTAAGGGCAAAATACAGCCCTAAAATGGAATGTTTATCAGCAAACACAACTTATGCTACGGAAGACTAATATCCTTTGGTGAGGAACTGATTCTTAGGAGTATTAAAATAACATTCTCAGTAACCATCACATTAATTTCTGTAAGATCCACCTCCAACAATCCATTTACTTTTTCTTTTTTGATGGTGGTGCTGGGAATCGAACTCAAGAGCCTTGTAAACACGAGGGGGGTACTCTACCACTGAACCACAACCCTACTAGCTCCCAACTACATACTTTTAGTCGATGGGAAGAATTTGCTACCAGTTTGTAAATTAATGAAATGGAACTTTATAAAGTTCTTTAAAATTGTAACAGTATTGTAAGTGGAGCTAGACATGGGGCCTGACTCCAGCGTTGGTAAAACAGATGTGATTAATTTTAGTGCTGGAGAAACCAGTCATAACCCCGCTCTAGAGGAAGTGGCAACTCCAGGAGTTTTCAAACACAAACGAGGTGAGTCTGGCAGGGTGCTGCTTGTGGGGCTATAGACTCTGTTCTCTGAGCACTCATGTGAGCAGCATGAAGTCAGGGTGGTCCTCAGCTGTTTTGCTTTAAAGCTTGACATGTCTAAGTCTTGCTCTAAAAGCATGATATACTTTTCTACCACCATGGGTTAAAAACTTAACACTAGAAAAGATGGAATATTGAAAAATTAAATCACCGAACAGTCAAAGAAAGTTAGAAGGGAAAATTGTATTAATAGAAACAAAAAGGGACACCTACTTACTTAACCTTGCATAAAACTTGTCACTTCTAATTTTTCTAAAACGGATGAAGCATAACATTAAAACTAACCAGCATAGGTCAATAAACACAATGTGTCTGGTTCTTAATGCCTAGGAAACAAGCTCCAAATCCGAAGAAAACTTATGTACTTCAGAAATAATTTCTTAGAATCTGTCCTGAAGATATACAAGCTTGTGCAAATACTAACTGTATGTATCTATGTGTAACTGTCAAAAATTTAAAACAGCCCAAGAGAAAGTTTGTAATTCATCCTTTGTGTAAAATGAGAATGTACATTTGTGTGTACAATTGAGACTGCCACTAAAAACATGTACAAGAAATTGCCTTTTACCGTTTGCCTGATATTATACTGTTTAGTTTGACCAGTGTTATTTTAAAAACAAATCCAACTTGTAAAACAGTGAAGACAATTATCAAGAAAGTAAAAACTTGCAGAATGGGATAAAATATAAGGACTACAAATACAGAGTATGAAGGAATTCTTGTAATTCAAGAAAACAACTCAATTACAAAATGAACACAAGACTTGGACAGACATTTCTCCAAAGATACACAAATTGCCCAGGGTAACGTACGCTCAATATCATTAGTTATTAGGGAATTGCAAATAAAAAAATTGCAGTGAGTTCATTTCACACCTGGGAGGGTAGCCGTAATTTAGAAAGTTGCAAAACAAGTGTTGGGGAAGATGTAAGGAAATAGGAAGCCTTGTGCTGCAGCTACTGAAGGAGCCTATGGGTCCCTCAGTTAAACAGAATTACCATGTGGCATGGCAATTCCACTCCCAGTTACAGACCTCAAAGAACTGAAACCAGGGACTCAAATATGTATGTCCAAATGTTCCCAATAGTGCTACTCACCATCACCAAATGGAAACGCCCTAAACATCCAACAGACAAATGGGTAAACAACATGCATACAACAGGAAGTTGACTATAAAGAGGAACATAGTACCGGTACATGTGACAACATGGCTGAACCGCAGAAGACATGCTACATTAAAGAAGTCAGGCACAAAGGCATACATGTATTACATGACTTCATTTATTTGGAATACTCAGAATTAGTAAACTCACAAAGCAAGCTGGTGGTTGTGAGGGTCAGGCAGAAATGGGGAGTAACCGTTTCAAAGGGTACACGGTTTTATTTTGGAATCGGTGTTTAGGCCCTGGATAGAAGTGGTTGTTGCACAACACTGGGAATCCATTAAATGCTACTACACTGTTCATGTTTACAATAGTTGTTATATGAAATGTACGTCAATTAAAAACAAGAACTAGCATCAGTACCCTTCTCCCTCTCGGTCTGCCAGGCCCTCGTCGCGCGCTGCAGCGCTTTCCGCCTGCACGTGTAGGATGTGGAGAGATTACAAGGCACAGCAAGCACAGAGCACACCGAGGCGGTGCTCTTCTGGGCCTGGGGTTTAGTGCATGCACAGCAACAGCAGCACCACTCACAAGGTGGAGCCAGCCAGCCACAGAAACGGGCAAACACTAGCAGTACAAGTCCAGCTGGGCACCTGTTTTGCAATCTGGGTGTAAATAACAAACACGAATCTCCAGTTCAGTGGAGCAGAAGGGGCCATCACTGGGTAAAGGTATTAGAATTGGATGTTATTACAGCTTCTAAAGGGAATCTTCTTCGTCACTTCATTGCCAAAGTGTACCCTGGAATATTCTTTACGTGACAGCAAAGACGGGGAGACGGGCACTCTGACTTTTCTAGGGCACAGGCACCTGAACTTGGCTTACAAGGATGATCACAGGTTCCAACCTGCTCAGTGAATCCTGGTTTTATACCTGCGTGTCCCCCATGAAATCAGTGTCACCCTTTCACTCTCAAAAATGTCTTAGTTTATCAATCAAGTGATCACTTTGAAGAAGGAGAAAAAGAAATACATGTAATACTTTCAGTGCAGTGGCCTAGGCCTAAGTGTACTAGGCCTAATGGTCAGATCTTGAGAATTAGGGGGAGAAAAGAACATACAATACTTAATAAATGTAACTGCTTATTTGTAGAAGTGCCAGAATGTTCTTCAGACTATTAGAGGAATCTTTTAACCACATCTTCTTCCATTTTACATAAAACAGAATTTTAATTCTAAGGAGACCTGGAAAGTTACCCGTTCTTTCAGTGCAAATAGGCAATTCATGACACTGGAGACAGTCATTAATGTCTCCACTAGTTATGTCAATGGGACAACAGCAGATGCTCTTCCAGTAGGCACTGTTCAGGGTTACTGAAAAAAGCAGCCTTGTGCTACAAGCCAGACTGCAAGAAAATGAAGCAAAAGTTGCAAATAAGTTCTTGTTGCTTGAATTAGTTTTCCACTGCTATGTAATACAAACTTGGTATACAGTCTAACATAATTATGTTCATTTTACAAAATTAATAAACCTAAGTCCAAGAAACTATGACTTAACAGCGTGAAACAAGGTACCATCCCCCCCAAAAAAGAGACTTACAGTTTTTAAAAGCATGTTTATGTGACTGCACATAAATGTCTGTAAAAAGGGCATTATGACAGTTGATACCACAAAGATTACAGTAAGAAAAAGCACTTTATGACAATATTTCACAAATTCACAAGGATCACTTTAATATACAAAGCAATTGCTACCATTCTGAACACAAAGCAGCTAATATGTACATAGTGTTAATAAATGCATTGTGACTCAGTACATTTTTTTTACACATAAAACACAAAGATTTAGGTAAAAAATTAAAACAGGGATGTTTCTAGACTGTAGGGAATATTATTAGAAATGTATTTCCCTCATTATAGTTACTTATTTAGTATTTAACTCCAATAGAAATATCAGAGTTAAAAATTGATACCCTGTTTTGTGCTGATAGATTTGGGGGGAGGTATTCGTTACC
Organism: Dolichotis patagonum; assembly: GCA_004027295.1. Lineage (NCBI taxonomy): Eukaryota > Metazoa > Chordata > Mammalia > Rodentia > Caviidae > Dolichotis > Dolichotis patagonum. The sequence goes on from PVJX010036540.1 coordinate 8,335, forward strand.
CCAATCCACAAGAAAACTGAGAAAGCCGAACATCTTTCTAGGAACTTCCCTGGTTATTATTTTTTTTAATTTAAAAGTTTCAAATGATACATCTGCGCTAAAAATAATTATGTTTGCTGGGGAGTGGGGAAGGCAGAGATTATAGCTGACAAGTACAAACCAGTCAAGGACAACTTTTCATGGGAAACTGCTAACTAGCACTCTTTGCCACCCCTATAAATCTATAGTCACAGAAACGTGTTGACAGATTTTATGTTTTAATATAAATAATTTTAGTACATATACACTGGAGTGGCACCTGGATAAAAATACATCTATAAAGCATTTACCAATTCAATTTTAAAAACATAAGAAAATAAAACCGTCCAAACACAATGATAGAACATTTTATGTGGCCAACTAATATAAGATCTTTATCTGCAGGGATTTTCTTCCTTCCCTACCAATTTTTAAACTACCTCAGATTTACTCACATCTGAGATGCTCTTCAGACAGAAGCTTAAAAATGTCTTCCTTCTATAGGCAAGTGGTAAAGTAGGTTTAAGTTTAAATTTTCTACTGTTTGACCCTTTTCAAAGACATTTCCTGTAGATTGTTCATTTTCCTTTTACTTGCTGGTGAAAATAATTTAGAATGTATCATGTTCTGCCCAGCTGGGACCTGCATCCACAGTACCAAAATGCAGACAGTGTTTTCTCTCTGTGCTAAACAACTCTGCCTGTTTATAACATTAACTTACTTAACAGGCTTTGTTCTATTTTTTTTTAAATTTTTCTTTTTTTAAAAAATAAATTTCAAGCTAAAACACCTGAAATATAATTAATTCTTCCACTCAAACATTACCTGGTCCCTCTTGAGCTCTGTCTGCCCCTAGGACACATACAAAGGCTTACGGGACATTCACTCCTCAGTGAGAACGTATCCGTAAGCAGAGGTCAGATGGGACTGCAGCACCCTGTTTGTTTGAAATTCTCCCACACTGACTCGGCTTCATGATAAGTTCAACCCCCCAAAGACTAATGCCTTTCCTGGCCACTGATGCGGGCCTGAAGGAAACCAGTTCCTAAGACAGAGTGACAATGTAGTCAACTTAAGAAAGTCAACACTGTAAGTATTCAAGATGAATGTAAGCCACCCAAAAGTTCTAGTTGTGCTTTGTACAACTGTTGAACAAATTTATTCCATAATTCATATACAGGTTTACTAAAACATACTTCTCTTCCTCTTCATCAGAAGTCAAATTTAGGCACCATTTCTATTGACAGTAGAGTCAGTTTAAAATGAAAATAAAAATATTTATTGCCATATAATCTTCAATGATGACAGTAGTTGCTTTTTAAAAAACCTTTTCTGGAAAACTTGATGGATGTAGGCATATTAATAATGTATTAATGCTGGGGGTGAGGATATTTTCATTTAAAATTGGAAAGAAATATAATTTAAATTATTTGAATTGTTCTTCAATCTTTATTCATGATGAAAAAGTTTAAGGTAAGGTTTGAGTCCAACTTTTAATTACTGGGCTAGTCAAATCTAATTTCTAAAGATTTTGCTTCTGTAGCATTTTTAAGGCTAGCTTTTAGGCACTAAAATAAAATCAATGACAAGTTTCCATTAAAAACATCACATGACTTGACAAGAGGTGAAAGACCAAAAAGTATCCTGATAATGAATCAATAAAGTTACTAATACCCACAACCTGGGTCCTTTTTAAAAACGCAAGTTGCACCAAACACATACAAAGAATTGTAAATATAATCCAAATAAATACAGAAATTTTGTACTATGTCAGTGGGGAACACTATACCAGCAGTTTTCAGGGTTACAATGGCAATAGAACCTCTTAGTAATAGCTGAGAAGGTATATAACCAGTCTTTTCTATCACAAGCTTTATTTAATCTTTCCTGCACAGAGAAGCAGCCTTCCATAAACCAATTTATGTTAATAGCTGACTCTAGTTGATCACAGCTTTAAACTTACTAAACATGAAAAGAAATCTAGATGAAGTCACCTCAAGTAAAAACACCCTAGTTTACACAAACATTTCTTCCTAAGCCTTTGTATGATCCCACATGTCATCTCCTATGGTCACAAAGATAGTAGGATGAGTCCTGAGAGACGGAGATAAACTTCAGCCAGATGACCTCTGACTGGACAGCCTGCCTGACTGATATTGTGCTTTCAGATCCTTGCACTGCTGCTGACTTACTGTCAAAACACATTTTCTGACAAAAATCCCTGCTCAAATGAAACATCAAAATGACTCCTCCAGGATGATTTTTTGAAAACTCAGTGGTTCCTTTTAAGTTATTTCCAAAACATTCCTACCACTGTTATAGCTGCCAGATACAAATCAAAAAACCCAAATACTCTTTTTGGGGTGGGGGTGTGGGGGGAGTCAAGTGACTAGAAACATTTAAAAAGTATCAAGCCAAAGAAAACTATTAAAACATAAAATACTTAGAAGAAAATTAGAAGATAAAAATTAATCATGAGTGCTAGAGTAATGCAGTCATAGAAAGTACCAGAAGGGATGCAAGAGAAGACACAAAAATGTAAAATTTCATCTGACCTCAATATACTATAATACTCAGCATTCCTGACTTAAGAGCTCTCAGAGCTTTAGATTATATACTGTATGTATATATATATATGTACACATATATTATACAAATGCCATTTCCCCACCCCCCCTCCCAAATATCTAAATGAACAAAGCACCTGTGACAATACTATGGTTGTCAATATGGTACTTGGGTTTGAAAAAGAATGAACTTAAAATTGTATCTTTTATCAGTTTTTTAATAATGTGAACACATTGGATTCTAGCCCTTTCTAAACCACTTTTCAGTTTAACACTATCAAAGCTTGAAAACTCATAATAGTAATATATCAAAAATAAACCCCTCCCCACTCATTTTTATTAGAGTTAATCTGTCCTATAGGTAAAAGTGCCACATGGCCCTATATTTGCAAAGTGAGCAATACCAAACTTGCTATTTTCTGGGCAAATCAGTAGCATATATACATACTCCTATGATTACACCTTCATTCCCTTTTGGCCAGTATGAAGAGAAAAACGTGACTGATAATGTGACCATGTATGTTCTTGCTTACAAGATTTTTAAAAATTATGTCATTTACTTAATAAAGATTCTCAAAGTTACAAGCTTAAAAACAAACACCTATTTTGTAATTCTTGTATTTAAAAAACTGCATAAAAGATGACTGATTTCTAGCTGTATAAACTAAAATCTTCAAGTCTTTCCAAGGGTCTAAAACAGACTTAGCAACATAATACATTTCTCACCTCATTAAGTAACTGACTTCAAAACAGTGCAATCATCCTGAAGGTATAAAGGACCAGTTCTTTGCAACTTGTAAACCCACCCACCCAATATGTGATTGCGTTGATTTATCAGGGACCAAGAAGATCACCAACTTCCTAATTCAGCACAAAGCCTCAGCTTTTGGAAAAACAGACAACTTTATAGAGACCACAACTTCCTATACACCAGGCAATTTTTTATAATGTTTTACGACATTCAAAATGTTCAATTTTACTTGACTCAACTTTAAGTAACTGCAGTTTGTGGACAGATTTGTGATTTTGCTTGGTTTCTGTGAAAGCAAATTTAGAAAATGACATACTATGCTGGTATACAAAGTAACTTTTATGATACCAGTTTCCCCATTAGCTCAGCAGGACAAACATCACACTTTACAGCCGTTTGCAAGCCTTCTTGAGAATCTGGTGAACTGTCCAAATACAAGGACTGCATCACCCAATGCTTAGAATGATGCTCCTTCACAAACTCTGTTCACCCTTGAAAAAAGACAATGGCTTGTTACAAACAAAAAGACAACAGTTAGAGATATTAATTAAAAATCTTACTGTTACAACAGAACCAATAACTAAACTTGTATCTGTAGTTTGTCATGTGAAACAAACTTTCTTAAGTAACCCCGACTAAATATAGTTTGACTTCTTAAAAAGCAATTTCTTTCTCAAATGAGAAATTATAATCTAACCTTATGTCGGTTCCCAAGTTTTAAACTCTACCTTAGTCCTATTTTTCTTTTAAGTGATAATTTTTAATCAGGCTTAGTGAATAAAATGAGTAAAAATAAGAGTACTGTTGGGAACAATGTGTGACACACACAAATGCAGACTGTCAATTAAAATAGGTAGCTGCTTTATAAATGACAAAGGCTACATAGTATATTGGAAAGCTCAAGCCTACTATCCATTTTAGATGAAAACAAAAAAATGTTTTACAAGAAGACAACCCAAATATTGTAGTACAACAGACATTCAAATATGTCTGAAAAAATTACTTTTCTTATGTACAGTTACACTACCTTTTTGGGCCATATCCTTGTAACTTCATTCAATCAGAAATTCACTCTCAGAGATTCTCTGATAAAGTGTTAATATGGGAAGGATTTAAAAATCAGTACTTTCCTATTACATAAATATATCATTTTGTTTTATGTAACATCTTGAAGACTTTCCTGTTGGTGGTACAATGTAGATGCAAAGAGCAACAGTAATTAGAAATACCTTAAGTAAATGATTGACAATATAAATATCTTTAACGTTGAGGACAAAAATGTTTATTTAAAAACCCTGTTATATGTAACTCGGGATTGATTTACTAGTCAGCATCTTTTTACTAAGATATAGTGCTAACTAAAATAAGCTCTGTACTTCTATTTATTTTGACTTAATTTAAATTTCAGATACCATGCTTTTTCATTCAGTTTGTTACTTCTTTTAATGTATTCAAAAATGCTGAACACATAGAACCAAATTAAGAAGCAACAACCGCCCTGCAGCTAATACAGGATGTTTTTAAGGGTCAAGGACAAGTTTTCAAGTACTGAAGAAAACAGCATACATAGAGTACCCCAAATTCACTCCTATTTCCTTCAAAACCATACTCAAATTATTTGAGGGTTTTTGTCTTTTAATAGTTTTACATAATTCACCATGAAAATGTGAAAACAAGTCAGTTTGGCAATCAACACTTTTCCATTGCACCTTACTTACTTTATGCATGCGGCCCACAAATTACTTCAGCGCAAGAGGCTAGGGGAATTCTGTCCCTAAGGCAATCAAGGAGCTCAGCACAAACCTTGAAATCATTAAAAAAAATTTCATTTTCCTCATTTCCCCCATCATTTTACAAGTAAACAAATTATTACTTCTTGAGGAGAGTAGGAGTTGAAAAGCAGAGGTCTCTTCATGATTCCTGGTGCTGAAAATTTCTTGAAGGGAGAAGTGGAGGCAGGTGTTGGAACATTCACAGTTTAATGCAAAAGCACAAACGAATGAAATTCTGTAGTTGCTTTCAGGCAGTTTTGCGCATAGAAAAAAAAGAAATGTTTAGAAAATAAAATGTTTATTTTGTCTTTCTGGTTGTGGCCAATCCAGTCCATTTTGATCCACCGTAACAGGTGAAAATTTAAATCCCAAATTAATCTGATTTGTGGCAGTAAAGGTCCTTAAGTGCTTTTAGCTCCTCAATCAGTGTCTTGTTTTGGTTTTCAAGCACTGCCACTCTGTTTTCTAAACATTTCACATATTCTTTCTTCTTCCTACGACACTCTCGAGCTGCTTCCCTGCAAACAAAAAAGGACAGAAAATTTACGCAAATCATTTTTATGTTTATTTCAGATTTGAGTACTTTGGTCTTTTAAAGAAATAGCCTGAAGGAATAAACAATATGTTAGACATTTGAAAAGATATATAGAAATTGTCTTCCATAAAATTTTAATATACCATGTAAGGTTGATTAAAAATCATAACTAAGTTAAATGATCACTTAAAAGTTAAAAAATATCTTTTTAAAACAGAAAATTTTACAAGTCTTCATCCAGAAAAATCTAAAACTTCCAATAGAAAAGGCTGCTTGCTATACTACTTTCTGCATAGTAGCCCTCATGGTGTAGCTATACTTTTTCTACTTCTACTTGGCCTAAACCCACTCTGCAGAGCCTGTTTGTCTTCCTACTTTAAGGAAACTAAACAAAACACTCCCCCCACCAAAAAAAACTAACACAAGAGTCTTCAATAAATGATGCTTGGAAAACTGGCTATCAACATACACAAATGAAACTGTTTCATAACCTTAAACTGCATGTAAATATTAACTCAAAGTGGATCAAAAACTTAATTATAAAAACTAAAACCATAAAACTTCCAGAGGAGCTTCCCAAAACTGGATTTCACAGTGACTTCTTGGATATGACATGAAAACATAACCAACCACAACAAATAGGACTACATTCAAGTTAAAAACTGCACACAGTGGGACACCATGAGCAATGAAAAGGTAGCCTATGGAATGATATGAAATATTTTATGAGTCACACAGTTCATGAGGGGTTAATACCCAGAATACACACATAACTCCTGTAACTCAACAACAAAATAACCAATTAAAAAATAAGAATAGGACTTGGATATTCTCTAATGAAGATACATAAATGGCCAACGAACATTTAAAAAACACTAGTATCACCTCGTCATTAGAGAAATGCAAATAAAAACCAGTAAGTTGGCTATCTTAAAAGCCACCACCAACACCAGAATATATCAGCAGAGGATGTGAAGAAGTTAAGGGGATGGAAATATAGCTCAGAGGCAGAAGCCCCTGCCTGGCAAGCACAAGGTCCTGAGTTTGATTTCAGAAACAAAAAGAAAGAAGCTGGTAAGCTTTGGAATTGTTTCGGGTGTATGTAAAATAATAGTGCTGCTATGGAAAACAGAATGAAGGGTCCTTGAAAAATTACCAATAGCATTTACCCTACGATAAAACAAGCCTGCTTCTCACTCCATATCTAAAGTACTAAAAGAAAAAGCCTCAGATTTGTGCCTGTCCTCAGAGCAGCCAAGAGGTGGCAGCATTTCCAGTGTCTGTAATCAATGGGTGAATAAAGAAAGTGACACGCATACATACACCAATGGAGTACCACTCAGCCTTAGAAAGGAAGGAACCTGGACAGGCTGTAATAGGGATGAACCCTGAGTACATACGCTAAGTCAAGCAAGTCGGCCACAAAAAGACCAAGCAGCATAATTCCACTTGCATGAGGTATTTAAGGTAAACAAATTACTAGAAGCAAGACCTAAAACGGTGCCTTCCAAGGACTTGGGGAAGGGAAAACAGGACAGTTGGATCAGAGTTTGAGCTCTCAAAGATAAAACCATGCTGGGGATTTGTTGCAGCATGATATGAATGTGCTTAACAGTACTGAGCTACACTTAAAAACAGGATGTTAAATTCTGTTTTGTGCTGTATGCTTCCTTTTTAAAAAATATTATGACAGACTTTTATAAATGTGTAGTTAACCTTTCTTATTTCTGAGTATTGCATTCAACTCACATCATACTGTGCTATGTTTTTTTAACACGATTAAAAATTACTACAAAAAGTCTGACACTTGAAGAACACATAGAATGTATTTCAATTAACACTGTCTAACAGAGTGATGCTTAAATCAGTAATGCTTTAACATAAATAAATTTGTATATAAATTTAATGTGATGTTTTACAGAATGATGCTTAAGTTATAGTGTAAAATAAAATTTAGATATAAATTTTTTAAATAATTTTATTTAAAGAGAAACAAAACAAAACAGAATAAAGGGTAGCAACAATACAGTATTCCAAGGAAAAAAGGAAAAGAACAACAACAAAAAAAACCTAAAAAAAATTATTGCTTGCCAAATTACATACTGACTTCTTGGAAATAGTTGTTCAGTTTACAAAGTTAAAACATGTAGACATTCAAACAGTGAGACTGTCAACAGTTCTGCTCCACAATCTGACAAAAAACAGCGATATGGTCATCCATCTGACCCATGCAAATATACATGCAATTATATCAGAAGGGTAAAATTAAACACAATAAAACAGAACAAAGCAGATCACAAGAAAGCAATGTAAAAGACATAAATGTCAAAACTAGACAATTGGAGATATTCACTCTCTATCATATTGACTTGTTTTGGTCCAAATAGTTGTCATACAGGGAATTCACATGAAACAACCTTGTATGGAATTGATCTGAGCAGGATGAGGAGGGCATTTCAAGTCTTCAAGACCAGACATTAGGGAAGGGAAGCCAAGAATGGCTGTCATAGTGTCTCTCATTCTTCTCGAAACAGCTGTCTATACCTTAATGTGTGTTGAAATTAAACAAGGCAAAGCAAGCTAAGATCACTTTGAACGAAAAGTGATAGTTTTGCTGGACTTCACATCATGACATTATGGAATCAGCACTGGGTATTGTAGTGTCTCTTTTTCTTCAAAGTAGTTGTTCATTTCAACATGTGTTATATAGTTGGTTCTCGTAAACTGTTTATAAGCTCCACACATGCATGAGTCTCTACACGTATATCTATCATTTCTATATTAGCAGGAAAAACAAAACAGAGCAAGATAAAACAAAACAATTCCTGGAAAAGCATGAGGCAGAAAAGTCACATAAAACCACAATACCAGGTGATCTACAATGGTTACCATGGTGTCTCAGCAGTGTATAACAACATTAATAAAAACGAAGCATTGGAGATATTCAACAAGACTTCAACAGCAAGTAATAATCAAACCAGAGTGGGTATCTTAGTGAATCTTGTCATCTTCAGTGTAGTTGCCTATACTCTTAGACTTGATGCTATCCATCATAACAGATTTCAATAAAATCAGTCAATACAAAGTAGCAATCTAACAAACCAGATTCAAATAAGATCAGTCATAATTAAGACAGTGTAAGCTATAAAGGGCTTCAGATTAAGTTGATAGGAAAATTAGGGATGATTACCATAATATGGCCTCTTATTTTTGGGATAGCTGACCATGTCAAGTCTAGTGTAAGTAGACAAACTGGAACAGCACATAATCCATCCAAGCAGAGTGGTGAGAACAATGTAAATTTTAAATCTTGTTACCCCATTAACAGTATCCTCTGCCTTCATTTTTTAGACAATTCCTCCCCTTTCACTCCCATGGGGTGCACTGCTTGTTTTGGGTCCCACTGCCTTCCCTATAAAGAGCATCTCAATGGACCCTATTTTCCTGAATCTACTCTGCCTGTGTTTCTCTCTGTTACTATTTCGAGGCCCTCTATACTAGAGATTATAGCCATTCTTCTCTGCCTCATTTCTGCTATTCTATTTTTCTGCCAT
>PVJX010036541.1:0-17541 GCA_004027295.1 Dolichotis patagonum
CAGGACGTTTCTCCCGCTGTGTAACCCATGCTGTATACCTTCTGGCCTCAGGATGTAAGCTGAAATGTTTAAACTCCTTCAGCAACCATGATGTCACCCACCCGTCCCGGCACATGCAGCGAATCTGCCTGTGGAGCTCCCCGCTCACTTCCCATTAAAAGCCCGAAAGCCGCCAGTCCGGGCCCTGGCACTTGGGAGAGTTCCTAGTCAGAAGCCACCGGTGGAATAAACGGCCTCCTCTGGCTCACCGGTGCTGTTTCTCCCGTGTTTGTTCTGCTTTATGTAACAAGAAGACACTGAAGGCCAGAGCCCAGAAGATGACAACTAAAGCAGAGGCACAGTGACGCCTGGGAGGGAGAGCTGGGAGTTGACAGCATGATGGAGGAAGAGGATGGAGGAACTAAGAAGCCAGCAAGATGACACTGCAGCAACCCAGAAGTTAGAAGAGCAGGGGCTGCTTCCTCGCTCACCCCAGCCAGAGGACGGCAGGTGAGGCCGGGGCCCCGTGCCCGCGGCGGGCACCGCGTGGAGGAGACAGTGTGCAGGAAGCCCACGCGATCCAGGTGCCACTGTCCGTGGCATCCTAGAGCTGGGAGTGAGAGCTAGAGAGAAGTGGAGACCAAGCCCCTGCACCACCCACGTGTGCTTAATCTCCCTGCGCCTGCAGCGAAGGCGATCAGGGAAAGGAGATCGGCTCCCCTCCCACTGGGCGTCTCCTGAACTGCTGCGTGGGTGTCCAAAGCTCCAAGTTGAAGGAATGATGTCCCCGCTCTGCAGTGTTCCCTGTTGTCCTGGGGCCAGGCCATGCCAGAGTGGCCTTGTTCTTGTTTTACCACGAAGGGAATCGGAAGCCTTGATGTCACTGCTCCACATGCAAAAAAAAATTCCCAAGCTACAGCGATCCATCATTATAAAAGAATTGTGTACCACCTTTCTCGTATACTTGTTTGATTCCCTTGCTTAAAGGCTAGTGATCATCAGTACTCTTGTTAAATCTTTTCCAGAGCCAGGAAACTGTCAATATTAAAATGTCATCCACAGAGGGGGCTGCAAAGATCTCCTCGGTGTTTTGGGTCTTAAGCATCACCTGGTGCCTTTATTAGAATCTTGGGTGCTCAGGCCTGACCTGGATTTATTGAAATTGGACTCTCTACCTGACCCTTTACATGATCATTCAAATCTCTTCATGTCAAAGATGAGGCCCAGCAAGGCGAAAGGGCCTTACCAGGAAATTCACAGATTGTCCCTGGGGGAAAAGCTCTGCGCGTACAGGCACCCACGCTCGGAGCTCAGTCTACCCCGATAGGATTTCTCAGGAAAGGAAATACAGTAGGCAGCAAAATCAATGTGTTGCTCAACAAAGAGATGTAGCATTGTTTTTTCTGAAGCATAATTTTTACTATAAATCAATTCATCAAGAAAAGAAAACAATAGCAATTTTTCAAATACCTTTCTTTGTCTAGCACTCCCCTTTTTATCCACCTGGGTCCCACCCCCAGCCCCACAGTGGACGCCTGAAACCACAGATCATACCAGACCGTTTCTTATACTGTTTTTCCCACACATGAAGAGATTAATAGCAAAGCTAACAGCAAAATAGAAAAATTAATATGTAATAATAAAAGCTACTTAAAACTTATAAATTATTTATTTTTGGAACAGGCCACTTAATCTTTCTGTACCACAGTTGGCCACAGGAGACTGACACTGTAGAAAGGAAAACTGGGTAAAGAGGAACTTCTGCACAGTTTAGAGAGAAGTATCCACACACGTGTGTGTGAGTGCACCTACAGCTCTGGGCCTAGAGCTGAACCACCATGAGACGACATCTGGTGAATGAGTAAGAGACTTTATCCCAACTTTCTCATCCAGAAATTCATGGCCCAGACACAAGGGTTTCTTTCTGGAGATCCTGAATCCACCATGTTAGGAGTACTGGTTTGCCGCACTTTCCAAACTCGTGGTATGTGCTGTTCTTTAAAAACAATAACAACAAAGAAAAAAAAACCCTTGTGAATGGCTGTTTTCCACGTACATCTGTCCAGTAAGGAAGTGCGAGCAGACAGGTCCTCAGAGTTAGTTAGCTGCCCTCTCTCCTGTTTGCCCAGCTCATTCAAACACATAAATGCCACTACAAACAACTGCTAAATCTACCAAGCCTTGTTCCAGCTGTCAAACACAGCCGTAAAAATAATATGCCCTCCAGCATGGGAGGGGAAACTAAGAGGGCAAAGCACTCACTAATTTTCAACAATCCCTCCTCAGAGACATAATCTTCAAATAAATATTTAACTTGCTCTGTCTTTGGCCTCGGATTATTTACAGATCAGGCTTTAGAGGCATTTCAAATGATCCTCCTCTGAGCTCTGCGCACACCTAAGGATGCCTGGCAGTGGAGGCCCAGGGCTGGCCTCAGCCTGACCATACATGGCCTGCTGCAGGGTTCCCAGGGCCAGCAGCTCGTGTGGGCTTTTAACAAAGAAGTGTTTTAGTCTACTTTCTGTTACTATAAGAGAACACCCGAGACAGAGAAATTTATGAGGAAAAGTGGCATATTTTGACCCAAAGTTTTAGAGGTCCAAAAGATGAGTACTGATAGCTGCTTGGCTTCCAATGAGGCCATGTGCTGCTTCGTGGATGGTGGGAAAGCAGAAGACAAAGCAGGCACGTTTGGAACAGAGGATGAAGGCCCAGCATTTCACAGCTGCTGGCTCCCGGAGGACGGTGCTGCACCAGTCACGTGGGGCCTCACAGCCTCTTGACACCATTCCTCCAGAGCAAGCCTCAGGATGCATTTTAGGGAGCACAGACCACAGAGCAGGGGACAGAATTTCAATCCTGTGGTCACCAAAAGCACCAGCATGAGAGAAGCAATGAAGACATAGGGAGGAAAATCACCAGAAAAAAGAGCTTCAGACCGTGATTCACGGAAAGCTAAAAACACGTCCATAGCTACCACGGAGTTGGAAAAGGGCAACACTTGTGCAAAGTAACAGGAAGGCCCTTGGTGCCTCATGTGACATTTTTCCAAGAAAATATTTGAAACTCTCAATACATTAATCAGTGGTCCAAGAAAAAAATGATTATGCCCATAGCTTAATCCCACAGGGTTTCCTCCTTTCATGGAGACATAAGCAATTCTGTTCTCTAAGGTACCAAAAATATTTTCTGCTGTGTGGGCCTCGAAGCCCCTGGTGTATCTCCTCAGCTCTGCCAATACAGTGGGAAGTCAGCCATGGAGAACACGCACAGGAATGGCTGTGGCTGTGTTACAATAAAACTTTATGTAAAAAAGTAGGACAGATCTGACCTATGTACCAAAGTTTGTTGACCCTGTTAGTAGAATGATGAAAGCTCCAAGAAGTTCTGCATTCAAGAAATTTTTAATTTTATCCAATTCAATTTCGTCTGAAATATCTGACCGTTTTCTATTCATATATTACCTATTGGCATTATGTGTTTGTGTGCCACAGAATAGAAATATCCTAGGGATGTGTTGGGAAAAAAAACCACCTGCAAAGTGCAGCAATGCCTTCATAATCTTAATATCTAACAAAGGAGAAAAAGCTCTGGTCCCCTGAGGAAAAAAGCCATTTGCTGCTTCTGGATGGGCAGGAAGAAGAGCAATCAGAGACCGAGGGAAACCTCAGCAACAGATCAGCACCCTAAGCTGTGCACCCAACGTGTGAGCCAGCTGTTCTAAGGAGGCCAGCAGCACCAGCTAGGATCAGAGGGCAGGTCGAAAACCACAAACCTAGCATGAGAGGCTCATAGTCAACATGATTCTGATGTCACTTAAACACAAGCTCAAAGAACTCTCAGAGCACAGTGGGAAAAAGCGTCTTAATCAAAGAGGCCAAGAGTTCCAGCAAATGACTAAGAAAAATGGAAGTCTGTTTCTTTTTGTATAAAACTCCAACAGAACTCTTGTTCTGTGGTAAAATCCCCTCCACACAGTAGTTCGGGGGCACAAACTCTTTCTTTTTCCGGCTTTCATAATCTCTTGCGTCTGACCCCCAGGCAAGGAAGAGAGAAGGCCTGCAGGAGACAACGTGTGAGCCAGCTGTTCATCACCATAAGGAAACATCCGAGCTGTACTTCGGCTCAGGTCTCAGAGCATATGGTCCATGGTCCGTTGGTCCCCTTGCTTTCAGGCCTCTGTTGAGGCACAATATCACGCTAGGAGAGCATGGAGGAGAGCTGCTTACCTCACAGTGACCAAAAGGGAAAGACAGGAGGGTGTGGACCGCAGCTTTCCAGGGCACAACTGCAGTGACCTGAGGTCCTCCTGCTGGGCCTCTCTTAATGAAGTGCAATCACTTTCCCAGAGCCATGAGCTGGACCAAGGGACACAGGATTCAAGCTGTAGAAAGCAAAGGCCTTCATAGATCAAAGAAAAGGGAACATGCACACACACACATTGCCACCAGCTTCTGGAAAACAATTGTTTTTCCTTTTCAGGACAACACTCAGGCTGGTAAGGCTCTCTCGAGATTGGCTTCCCAGCATCTTTCCTCTAAAGGAATTTCTGCTCAAGTTTGCATCAGGTCCAGAAACGGACCCAGAGAGAGGACTGTAGAACAACAGTCTGTCTTTCGATGGTCGATCCACAGGAGCTGAGCTCATCCACAAAGAGCTGGGCCCTCTTTGCCAGTGTCTGGGTAAATTCTGATACTGCACCAGGGCTCAGGATACAAGAGCCACTCGCTCACCTGTGCACACGAGTGCCACCTTGTGGTCGAAGACCCCAACTGCTCACATTTGAGCCCAGCAGGAGCAGACAGCACAGACTACACAGCCCAGCCAGAAAAACTCTTAGGTGAAAATGGTGAGGAGGAGGACACTTAACTTTGAAAGAAATGAATACTCCTTTGGATATCTCTGAAATACTAATCGCTATTTTTCGGAGAAGTCTAAAGACATATTGGAAGGCATGCACTCAAAGGCCTCTTTTGATATTTCTGCTAACTTTTTCATCAGAGAAACATTCATCCTGAAAAAGCTAGCTGCCACAGGATGTGGATTTTGAAACTAGAGGCAATTCGCAGGTCTACTAGGATCCCTCTCACTGTGAATGAAGTTGTTCATTACTATGCTCTCCTCCTGCTCCCAATATAGGATATTTTGGGAATTTTAGTCATAAAATCGTATTTTTCTCCCACATCTTAGTCCCTCATTATTGCTGTACTTCACATCAAATAAAGGTTGAAAATGAATCCACAATTTTCAGCACTCCTAAGGAGGTCATGGTACCAGCAGGGACACAGAGGACAGAGTGATTTGTACCTACTGTCACCCCCACACACACACATCCCTTACCTTCTGCTTCTCTCTCCAGTGGCACACACTAGACAGGGGCCTCACAGTATTAAATGGAAAATCCGGAAGTGCACACTTCATGAGCTTCAAGTTGCACTCCATCCTAAGTAGCAAGATGACACCTTGAACCAAACCAGGCTGCATCCCAACTGGGACATGTACCATTCCTTGCCCGGGGTGCTCACTTTGGCTACACACTCATTCCTCACTTAGCCTTCTCTGTTATTAGATCAGATGCCTGACTGCAGTGGTGCTATGATGCTTTTGTTCAATTTGAGAGCATCTCCAAAGCACAGGAATAGTGGGCAGAGGAGCCTTTGGGACATAAAATGTGGGAGGACAAATTAGCTCTGGCAGTGCTGCCAGGCATACAGCAAGAGTCCTACTGTGTGTATGTGCAGAGCTTGATTCCATTTATGGTTTCAGAAATCAACCAGGGGTTTTAGAATATGTCTTCCAAGGCTAAGAGGGGACTGCTGTATGCATGTAGGTAAAACATTTACTCACATATACATAATGTGTATATGCATATATATTACATATGTCTGTAATGTGTACAGATATATGTATGTGTGTATATATACAGGCACATATAAATATTTGATTCTAAATTACTGAAATATTCTCATTTGCTGTTTAAAACCACCCTGTAGAACAGGGTGCAGAACTTTCTCCTACTGCAGGTATGAGAAGACTACAATCAGCATGGTCAACACCATCATAGGCAGCCAGTGCACCTCATAGCAGGGCCAAGACAGAGATCAGCAGCCTGGGCTCCCCTCACCCTGCCTCTGAAGGTGAAAGTGGACAGCACTGGCCTCGGAGGCTGACCACCCTACCTTCATCCGTTACATGCATCCACCCCTACAACCACACTTCCAGATACATTATTCTTATCCCTCCAAGTCACAACTTTCCAAGAATAGGAAAAAAGAAACCAGAACACAGCGATGTCTGGGCTGAATGTGTGAGATCAATTCACATGGTTTCCCTTACAAGAGAACCCCAAAGTATAAATTTAAATTAAAAAGCAAAATAAAAGATAGGTAACAGGAAACAGCTCTTTTGCAAAAGAGAAGAGGATTGTAAGATGGAAGGAGACAAAGGGGATTAAAACAGAATCAATACGGGGGGGGCTGGGAATTTAGCTCAGCAGCATAAGCACCTGCCTGGCAAGTGCAGGGTTGTGAGTTCAACCCCTGGTACCAAAAAGAATCAATATGGGTTATGTACATGTATCAACTCTTCTCAATAAACATACTCCTTATGTACAGCAAAAAAGAACAGAAGCTCTAAGAGGCACACGAGAGAGGTGGTGTCCACTGAGCTGCCTTCCCTGCATTCTTCATCTGTGTATACTGTCCCCTCCCAACCCCAGATCTATCCAGCCACTCACAGCTGTGAAGTCAGGATCTGCAGCTGCATCCTGAGAAGTGGAACCAACACACAGGAGCATTCTGAAAGCGGTTAGAAAACCAGGCCAATGATTTTTGGCTCCCAGAGTATCTTACAGCCTCGTAAGATGCAGCATTTTCCTGGGAGCCCACTGAGATGCCTAGACCCTTGCTCCTTTTCCTGCCCATCTGCCCAGATGAGGAGCATGCAGCACGCAGTGTGATGTGGAGCAAGAGGCAGGTGTCTCTGCAGGACAACAGTGAGCGACCCTGGGCCAATGTTTGTGTTAAAAGCAACCTGAGCCCCATCCTTGTGCCATGACAAAGCCAGCTGAGTTAAGGTATCCTGGCAAAAACTGCACTAGAGCCACTGCAAAGTGAAAACGTAGTGTTCTATACTGACGCCTGGAACTTGAAGGCATCTGATGTGCTCAACATCTATCATTTTTTCAGTAAACTGGATGCTATTGCTCATTCTGTTTTTCCTTCTAGAAATATTGCTCTTCTCTTAAGGAACTGTATTGGTCTACTCCAGGAGTCATAATAAAGTACCACAGAGTGGATCACGTAACCAAAATGTATTTTCTCACAGTGCCAGAGGCTGCAAGTGCAAGATGAGAAACCCACTGGGTTGGTGTCTACTGAAGGCTCCTCCCTGGCTGCAGGTGCTGCCTTCTCACAGCATCTCCTGTTGGCGCTGCAGGAGAGAAGAGAAACCACCTCTTCTTCTCGGTCAGATCCCAATACCATCATGAGCCCACCTCCATAGCCACATCTAACCCTAATCACCTCCCAAATACCACAACACTGGGGGTAGAGCTTCAATGCGTGAACTGAGAAAACCCAAATATACAGCTGAAATAAAAAATACTACGTTCATAATGTCAGGAAGATAATATTATCTTTAAAATGTCATATTTGCTTCGTGTATGTGATCAAAACAAATTTATATAAAGTACATAGCTTCAAGTAAAGGAAAAAATAGTACAAAATGAAACATAAAGACTAGAAACTAGGATACCTCTGTGGATTATTCAGAGAATTTTAAAGATCATTGTGCATTCTGGGCTCTATTCCGGGTCCCCTGCAAGTGTCTCAGAGTGCAGCTGCCAACACCAAGCGCCAACACGTCATCCCCACAGTGGAATCTGGGTCCCTTTCTAGGAGGTGATTCCTAAAACCATGAGAATCCCCAAGATAAATAAGACAATGAAATCAAGGTGGACACACAGAGTGGTAGACACTGAGTTAGTGACTGCTAGGAAACCGGGGCAGGGCAGGCTGTGATTTGCTGCTCTTGTTCTCGAGGTCCCTTGTTGCACCTGTTATGAGCTCCACATGTTCCCTCCAAAGTCCCTGCTGAAGTCCTAATTCCAGAACCTCAGAATATGACTGCTATGGCATGTGTCCAGATGTCCCCCAAAGCCTCATGTGGTCACAGGTGGGCTTTTTAGAGGTGGCTGGATCTGGAATGTGTGATGGGGCAGTGTGAGGACTAAGGGTGTGAGTGCTACCTGCCCTGAGTAGCCTGGATAAGATACAAGGGATGAAAGAGCTGCGGTTGTCCCCTGTTGCTCTGCTACCTTCTGCCTGCTATAAACTCTTTCTCCACTGCCGCGCCACCCTGCTTTGGAACCAGCCGACTATGGACTGACACCTCTACAAACTGTGAGCTAAGTAAACCTCTCCTCCCTTCACTTTGGGTGTCAGGTGTTTTGTCTCAATCACAAGAAAAGTAAGACAGTGACTTCATTTGTTGATAGACCTTAGAAGAGCTGATTAAGTCAAGGTGGGCCCTAATCAAATTTGACTGGTATTCCTCTAAGAAAAGCAAATTTGGGAGTTCCAAAGAGACACAAGGGACTCTCACACACAAAGGAAAGAACACGGAGAAATTCAGGGGACAGGCAGTCATTACAAGTGTGGGACAGGTCTCAGGAGGAGCCACACCTGCTGATCTTGATCGTGGACTCAGCCTCCAGAACTGTGTGACAATGAAATTCTGTTAAGGCAGCCCCAGCAGACTAAATGCGCACCCCATTAAAGCTTCAAGAGGAACAAAGGAAGCACCGGCCTTGGAATGATGGGGTTGGAGTCTCGAATTGAGTTTTGACACTGTCAGTTATGTTTTTGGAAAAGGATTTGTGATTGTGAGATTCCTTATGACAGTCTACATAGCTGCACCTCCTCTTCCTTACAAGGCAGAGGCCTCACACAGCCATCAACAGCACAACCTCCACTCAGCCAGGGCTTCCTGAGCGGCACTGTAAGCTACAACCACACAACCACACAGTGGCCTGGGGCTTTGAGATGCAGAGAAACCTACACTCCTTAGTAGTGGATGTAAATGAGCCAGGAGCAGTGATCTAAGTTTTGTCACTCTCCCTAATTGGTTCTCCTCAAGGGCAGGGATGCTTTTTGCCTGGAAACCTTTGTAACTGTGAAAGCTCAGGTATTCAGGCTGCCCCCTGCCCACTCCATTTGCGTGCACCTCCCCCATCTGGCTCAGGCCTGGCTTGCAGCCAAATTCTCACCCAGCTCCCAATTAACCGTATCAGGGAGACCTGTGCTGATGGGGGAGGCCCCTTGCTTGCCAAGCGCCTTAAATCACTTGACATGAGCCTGCCAATTTCCCCCTCCGTATCACTTTTACTGATTAGCCTTTTCTTTGTCCTTTTAAAGAAAATGACTGCTACTCATTATTTTTAAAGAAGTCTTGATGCGATTTGGCTCAGATACAAAACAATATTTCAACCAATGGCAGAGACTACAGATTGTTCTCAAAGATAAAAGGCAGAGCCACCTAGGACCACCTAAGAGAGGTTAACTGCCAGCTGCCACAGCCCAGCGAATCTCCTGAAAGAGGCAGCGACAGCCAGCAGGCAGGCACACACGTTCAGAGCGCCTCTTCCCGTCAGAAGAGCCACTGTTTCCGTCTTGTCCATCCCTGTCTGCTAATGAACATCAGTGCGTCCCAAATGCAGAAAGAATAAACCAGCAATGACACTGCAAATAAATCATGGCGAGTCACATTGTTCTAATTCCACTTTTTCAATAAAGATCCTTGAATGATAGATTGGGAGTGACCAAAGGCAAACAAAGCTATTGAAAATGAGAAAACTTCCAATTAGCAATGAGCCTCTAAATCACTCCTGCTTCGACTGGAAACTAATTCACTGTTTAAACCTCTTCCTGATCAATGAGGTGGGGCCTTTAAAAGTTTATATGCAAGCGAAGAGCATCTCATATTCTGTGTTCCTCTGAAAACTGCTCAGAATGAATAAATCTGTGCAATAGCAAAAGAAAGAGCTGAAGCTCACCAACCATACTGACTCCTAAAAGCAGATTTCTGTTTGAAGATTTCTATACATTTCTGTAGTTTGAATGTGGTTTGCTCCTCCCCACAAAAAAAACAAAAACAAAAAAACTTATACTGGAATTTGATTGTCAACATAACACAGTTAAGAAACAAGACCTTCAACAGGTGTCTGGATCAGAAGGGTGCTGCACTGCTGAAGGGATCAGTGCCATCCATTCTTGCAAGCCGGGGTTAATTCACTCTTGGAAGTAAGGACTTCTTGCTCTGTTGGGAATAGATTAATTACAAGAGTGGGTTGTTATAAAGGCTCTCATCATGTTGGGTATGAATTCCTTATCCTTCCACTTTTTTTGCCAGGAGATGAAGCAACTGAGGCTTTGTTTAAAGCCAATACCACACTTTTGGACTTCCCAGCCTCCATGATAAGCAAAATCAGTTTCCTTCCTTTATAAATCACCCTACCCCTGGTATTCTGTCACAGCAACAGAAAACAGGCTAAAACACTGAACTCTGTGCATTTTGAGAGATTGATCATTCTGATATCATTAAGCCCTCTGATATCAGACAGACAACAGAACAATTGGTGAGGATCATGGAAATGCCTGGAAGTAGAACCTAAAACCAGGACACAGAGGATGGGGTCCTGACCAGGCCCAGGTCAGCCAGAGTGCTGAGTATCCCTGCAGGAGGAGTCATCACTGATCCCTCACCCAGGAGGACTCACTCTCAATGGGGATTTCCTCTGCAGGCGGAGCCTCGCTCCACACTGTGGGTCCCTGGAGAGTTTCCTGGGTGCTTCAGATGGGATCCGCAGCCAGTCAGAGTACTGTATAAGATGGCAAGCACCCTTATCCCAGTCCTTTATAAACACACAAAATCAACAGGAGCAAGGACCAAAAGACAATGCAAGACCCTCTGCAGATTCGTGATTTCCAAAGATAACGCTTCAGGCTGGCGTTTCCAAACAAGAAATAATAAACACAAATATTGTCCTCTTATCAGCTTGAAACCCACTTAAGAGCACAATAAACCACAAGTACCTTCTCAAGAGAGGGCTCTGTCCTAGGCTTCTCAGTAGATTAGAATCAGGGCCACATTTTTCTGTAAATGGATCTAGGTGCCTACCTGCTCCTCAATTACAGTACATACACGAACAGCATCTTCTGCAGAGAACCAAAAATCAAAATTCTAAACATTCAATTTCAATTAAGTGATCTAGAAACACCTGAGAGACACCAATAACAATAGTGTTTGGAAACAAGGCCATGTGAGAAATAAGAGTTACATTAAGGAACCAGCATGGGCCCAGGAGCAGCATTCTCCACCTCCATGGCTTTTAAGCAACTCTGAGTCACCCAGTGAAGACTGCGGGACCACGTTTCCGGAGGACTTGGGAAGTGCTGACTTGAGCTCGTTCAATTTCATGTGTGCAAACTGAAAGGGAATCAGACTAAACATTTTCTTTTGATGTTTCCTATCTGTGCTTCCCACTTCGCTGTGTTCACTTCTTCAGTTACGCATCATTGCACAATGGGATGCACCCTAAGAAAGGCCTTGCTAATTCATTTCATCACGTGAAAACAGCTGGGAGTGCACTTACACAAAGCCAAAAGTCAATCTCTCGAGCTGGTCTCTTGATACAGTCAAGCTACACAACAGACAGCTGTGCAGGGCTGCTGCTGGGGTCACATGCCTTTCTATTTACAGTAAACTCTGTTTTACAAGTAGGAGTACCCCCAAATAACGATAAAAGTATAGCACAATAAATACATAAAGCAGTAAGGTAGTCATTTATCGTCAGATATCATGCTAACTGTGTAACGGTGTCTGCTGTGCTCTGGTGTGCCTGGCAGCATCAGCATTAGCACGGACACATCGATACTGTGCCGCACTATTGCGTTGCTATGGCTGCAGCATCACTAGGTGATAGGAATTGCTCAGCTCTGTTAGAATCTTATGGAATCCCTGTGGTACATGAGATCAGCCATGGACTGAGACATCATTCTGCAGTGTGTGGTCATATTGTCACCCCAGTTTTCCCCACAGATTCGGTATTCATGGCTTTTACAAATACAAACTTTACTACAAATAAGAAACAACTCAATAGCAGCTCCTTTGCCAATTAGTCCTTCTTCTCAAACCTTTTTGATATTTGGTTTGTCGCAGAATAAAAATAAAAAGTTCCCAAACCTCTAAGTCATTGTAAAAGTCAGGAAATCCCTGAAAATATGGAGGCACAATAACTTCTCACTTTGGGCAGTGATTCTCACCTGCCGTGAGTCTGGAATGAGAGATGAGAAGCTGTAGACCCGTGCCCTGGCACCAGGTACAGGGGTAGGGTTAGATTTGTTGCATGTCCCATTTAAAGGCAGCTCACGAGGCAGCAAAGCTAGTTGGTAAGCATGTTCTACAGCTCTTCATGTTTCATGGAAATGTGTAGAACTCTTAAATACTACTCTAGAATTCAGTTTGCCTTTTGACTTCATCATATTCTAAACCATAAACGAGTCTCGGTTGTCCACTCAGACAAACAAGAAACATCACAAGTCAATTTCTTCTAAATCCATTTAAATCAGCCTAAAGGGGGATTTAGTCTAGGTCGTTGATGAGGCACAGTTGTCTAAGGGTTCATGTGCCCAGGAAAGGGGAAGGTGACCACAGTCTTTCCTTGTGTCCACTGGGACTGGTTTCAGGTTCCCCTCAGACACCAGTGCCTATGAAACTCAAGTCCTTTATGTAAAGTGGACCAGTGCTTGCACATAGCCTACACACATCCTTTGGAATACTTTGGATCACTCTCAGATTGCACACAGTACCTAAGCTCCCATCCATGTTATGTGAGCAGTTGTTTCACAGTATTATTCAGATAATAAAAGAGACAGGGATATGTATGCTCAGTATTGACACAATTTTTTTCAAATATTTTGATCCCTGGTTGATTGAATCCACAGAAGTTGCAAATATGAAGGATCCTAGTCATCTACTTCTAGATCATATATTACTCCAAAAGATAGTGGTGTGAGAGACCAATTCACACCACATAGTCCACTTATATAAAATTTCTAGAAAAAGGAGAGACTACAGAGTGAGAAAGCAGATCTGAGGTTGCTTATGGTTGAGATTAGGAAAGAAAACTCATTACAAAAGCCATAATGAAATTTCTGGACAATGGACATGTCTGAAAATGTACTGCACCAACAAACTTATAAGTCCTTTTAATTTAGCAGTTTAAATGAGTGGATATAAAAGTATATAAATCATTTGTTGTTGTTGTTGTTGTTGTTGTTATCAGGAATCAAACTCAAGACCTTGCATCTGCCAGGCAGGCGGTTACACCACTGAGCTAAATCCCTGGCCCTATAAATTATGTGTTGATAAAACTATTTTTAAATCACCTTCATGCCACAAAAAATGCCTGCTTCAGTGCACTCATACGCCTTCCGGTCAGGAAAGTAATTGGCACACCATGGGCATGGCTTGCCTGCTCCGCCACGTTTGGGGAATCTTGCCTGGCTGGCAGCTGGAACCCTCCAGATGCTGCTCGCTCATGTGTCTAGGGAAGGGCTGGGACAGCTGCTCAGGCTTCTCACAGGGGAACAGCTGGCCTCTAGGATGGAGCGGGCCTGGCAGGAGGGGTCAGAGAACTCACATGCCAGAAAACAAGCAGGAGCTAAAGCAGCTCTTCTGGTTAGAGCCAATCTCTAGGCAAGCACAGATTCAAGGAGCGAGACATTGGGACCTCGCCCCTGACAGAGCATGGCAAAGCCCCTCAGAGCAGCGCAGCAGGGTGGGAGACGCCGTGGGCCTCATCTTCAGGAAGTAGAATCTGCCACAGGGCTCAGTTCTTCAGAACATTGTCCCTGGTCTGTTCACCGTCCCAGCTCCAGCCACTCCCTGTGAGTGAGCAGGCTTTTAGGTTGCAGGAAATAACAGAGATCGTCTCGAGGAAAACCGACGTCAGGGTGCTTGTCTCCTCAGTGGCACCATGAAGTTGTCTGCTTCTGTGGTCTCAAGGACATCATCATTTTATAGGCATGGTTCGCCAGGCTCCAGGAGAGCTTGAGCCTCTGACCATTTCTGAGCTGGAACAGCCCCCACCGAAGGCACACACCCTCTGCTCACCGAGGCTCACATCCCCTCCCCTTGCTGGAAGACACGCGAAAAACCATCTTCCACACAGAAAAGTACACAGAGAGGTGACTTTCAAGGTGTCACCTTCTTTAGGGGCCTGTAAACTCTTCAAATAGAGACATAGAGAGAGAGTGCTCTTCATTTTCTTTAAATCCAAAAAAAGCAAAAGACGGAACAAAATACAGCTCAGTTGCTCAATAAATCATCCTGGCACACTTGCCAAACAGGCACTGCACATCAGAGTATGCACACAAACATCTGAAAGAGAAGCAGAAAAAATCTTTAAAAGTGTTTGCACTAATTTGCATGCTTTTTTCAAAAGAGTCCTGCTTAGAAGCAGAGCATAATATAAAAGCAGAGAAGCTGGTTTCACCCAAGATTTAATACTTTTCGGGGGAGGAATGCCATATTTCACATCTGTAGGAGGCAGGATTCTAATTTTGTAATCCACACTTCTAACATAACTCAGCAGTGACAGCTTTAGAGGTCACTTTTAAAACAAGTTCACTATCTTATCTTTTTATGTATCAAGAACCTCTTTATATGACCAACATAAAAGTCACTCTATTCTAGGCAATGTTTAAAGAGAGACAGAGAAACAAAATGATGTCGAGCATGCAGCTAGCGTGTGCTAGGAGCTTTCCATTCCTTATATAGTTGAACCTTCTCGACGATGTGAGGTCACTGCCAGGACCCAGTCCAGCTTTATAGTGAAGGAAACTGGATTTAAAGCGGTTCAGTAACAAACAAGTCAGTGCATACCTGGCTGGGCTGAGTCATAAGGAGACCTGGGTGTGTTTTAACCTGGGCTCTTTGTAACTTAGGAGCTGAATTCCAGGGCTAATTGAAACCCAGCAGATGGAGACTTTCTGACAGGCCATCAGCATCTTTGCTTCCAACTCCAGTTTGTCTTTCTAAGCCCAAATTCAAATGTGGCTTCTTTGAAAATTCTTCCATTCACCACATCCCTCCCACCCTAGGGAGGGCTTTCTACAGCTGTGTCTTCATTTTCAGCTTACTGCTAACACTTGAAGTCAGCAACGCTTTATGGAAAAGAGCCTTAGGTGTCAGTCTCCCATGATAGACTGGCTACAAGCTTTCAGAGTGGAGTGGGTGCATCCACTCGCCACTGGTCCTGGTGCTCGGCGTGGAGATACTCCAGGCATTCTTGCATGCATAAGTTATTATTATTCTGAGGATAACTCAACCACAGTTAATGCCAAAATGCACCTCTGGCTCTCACAAAGTGCTGCGTTACACATCGTAAACAGCTTTTCTTTATGATAAACAGGGATGGACTATATGAAAACTTAAAATTTCTAGGTGGAAAAGACACATAAAATTAAAAAGGAAGTAACAAAGTGAAAGAAAATTAAAAAGGAAGAACAATGTGGAAGAAGAGCTTTATAAAGCAACTCCAAAGATTAAATCATTAATATATAAATAATTTCTGCAAGTCACTATTAAGTGATATATAGCACTGTAGATAAATAAAGGAATAAAAGTCCAAAAATAGACAATTCTCAGAAAAAATATAAATGACTAAAGTGCAAAAAAAAAGTGTGACACAATTAAAGAAATGCTAAGATGCCTATCAGTATAGCTGTATTAGTCAGCTTCTCTTCCCTGTGACCAAACACCCTACAGCACAACTTATAAAAGAAAAGGTTTATTCTGCCTCATAGTTCCAGTGACATCAGCCCATGGTTGGCTGCTCTGAGGCACAAACACCACTGCAGAGAAGGCTGGCAGAGGATGGCTGCTCCACCATAGCTTCAGGGCACCAATCAGTGAGGACAAGATTGCAGAGAGTTCCCAAGGTCACCTGGCCACAACCACCTGACATTCGCAGGAAAGTGCTCCACTAACCTCCTAGGTTCTTTCCAGCCAATAATGTTGACAGTTGAGATTAGCCATCATACTAGGCAAGATTTTTGAAGTCAAGCTTACTCAATTCTGTGCTATCATAGAGGAACAAAAATCACACGTGTTCACGGAAGCATAAGTCAGTATGGCTTTCCTAAAAGGTATCTTGTTAATATTTATCAAAATTTTAAATGTGCACTCTTTTGAATTTCATGATTCAACCTTTAGAACACATATTATGTAAATTTGACAGGTACACATACATAAAGATGAACATACAAAGATATTTTCCACAATATTTAAAATTGCAAAGTTATAAGAGATTAAATATTAATCAATAGTTGAATAATAAAATAAACTTCACAAATTTATTAGGGGCTTTTGGATGCATTAATCATGTGCATGTGATATAGTAGAAAAAAAGAAAGTTGCTGAAGAATCACTGTCAATTCAATTTTGGGATAAAAATATGCATATTTGTGAAGATTTGTGTAACCAATCCAAAAGTGTTAGAATTATATACACTACACTCCAAGTTGTTTATAGTATTTATTTCAGGGATTGAAAATTGAGTGAACATGAAAAAAAAAACTTTTCCTTTTAACTCTACGTACATCTGTACATTAGAATCCATTTCTATTGTTTTTGTAACATCAAAGTGCAGAAGCCAATTCAGTGGCACATGCCTGTGGTCCAGCTACTTGAGAGACTGAGGTAAGAGGACTACAACTTTGAGACCAGGTCTAGTAACTTAGTGAAAGGATGTCTAAAATTAAAAATAATAAAAATGGTTGGGGATGTAGCTCAGCAATAGCATGCCCTGGGTAAAGTGCCCATACCGAACAAACAGATAAATAAACAGAAGTCCTTTTTAAAAAATTCTTCCGTATCTCTCTACTATCTTGCTATTCCTTTCCAGAATGGAGAAAGAAAGACAGAGACAGAGACAGAGACACAGAGAGGAGTCAGAGCCAGTGACACCAGAATCCAGCTCCAAGCATGCTATATCCCTAGGAATTTCACCCTAACAACTTCTTTCTCTTATGCCAAACACAGGAACTGTATACTTTGCTTAACTCTCTGTTTTACTGAAGTTTTGGTGTTCGGCTTATAAAGTGAAATGATGACTCCTATATCTTGGAGGAACTTGCAGTTTAATAGGGAGGCCAACAAGCAACATATATGGTTATATAACCCATAGTGAGGGATGGTGCGGGTCACAACACAGGCCTGTGGGAATGAGCCAATGAGTCAGCCAGAAAAAAGCAAGGGAGCCTTCACAAGGGAACTTTTCAACAGAGAGCTAGACAATAAGCAGAATTTTCTCAGGTGATCAACTATGTAATTTT
Source organism: Dolichotis patagonum (assembly GCA_004027295.1). Classification (NCBI taxonomy): domain Eukaryota; kingdom Metazoa; phylum Chordata; class Mammalia; order Rodentia; family Caviidae; genus Dolichotis; species Dolichotis patagonum. The sequence continues at coordinate 17,379 of PVJX010036541.1, forward strand.
AAAGAAATTGTATGGTATTAAAAATAAATAAAGGGACTCAAGACCTCCAGCAAGGAGGGCAGGCTGCTTCCGCACCCAGTGTCCCACCCTCGGGGACACTCCGCACCTCCTGGACCTAGTATTGCTATGGGTCTTCGGTTGCCACTCCTCCTCCCAGAACCTT
>PVJX010036542.1:0-17494 GCA_004027295.1 Dolichotis patagonum
ATTCTCTAGTTTAACTACAATTAAAATGTGAGCTAAAATTAGAAATCATGTTATGTTATAATACTGTAGACTATTATCGCTTTTAATCAAAATATTTTATTTTTTGCAATTGTTGCTTAAGATGCAGTGTTGTTAAAAATAATCTTTTGATGTTATAAAAACAATACGTGATCCTTTTATGGTGTTGTTAGAAGGCATGGCAGTATTAGTATGAGTGATCTACCATTCCATAGTTAATCTTTCTGTATGAAGATATTTCTGGACTTACTCTCTGTGGATATTTTTCATTTTTATAATACCTGCATTTGTACTATATTGATTTTTGGGACCTGCTTTTCTTCCTTATTACTGATGCATCAACATTTAGACACTCATGAACTTTTGTGAACAAGATTTTAATCTTTCTATGACATTCCATTGATTAGCCACTGTCTCTTTATTCCTTGCTTTATAGAGCAATCCTCAGTTAATCATACGTTAGTGATTAGTACTTTTGTCAATATTTTATTGTCTATCCATATTCTGAATTCTTTTTAAGGAAAAGCATTTGGAAATAAGATTTCTAGATTGAAAATTATAAATTCTTTTATCTCTCTCTCAGGTGCTCTCTGTGTCTCTCTGTGTATACTTATATTTATTTTTTAATACATCTCTTATCAGAAGATATGTAATAGTTTATTCTATCTGCAATTTATAAAACGGCTTTATAAGTCACATGCATTTAAGAATTAGCATTGCTGTATCAGCTCTGAGTTTGCATAGCAGTGTTTTTATACTGGTGCAGTTGGTTGTTATTGATTTTTATGATGAATTAAAATTGCTAATACTTAAAATTTTTTGTTCTTTTACTTTCTATACTTGTGTAATTTTAGTTATAGGAAAAAATCTGCCTGCAATATATTACTCAACCTCATACTTGCCAGGCAGGCAGTTGTGCCACTGAGCTATATCTCTAGCCCCTAGTCCTCCTATTCCTTTTACTTGGAAACCCTGGTATCCCTGAAAAAAAAAATCTCATTATTCAAAGTCTTTTTCAGATAGCAGTACTTATAAGAAGCCTTCTTGCATATAGCCAGCTGCATCTGGGTAATGTTTACTTATCAACTTCATCATTTAAGCCACCAGTTGGATGCCTTCCTGTTCTATGAAGCTTTTGTTTATGACTATACTAGGTTCTCCTCAAGGATTTGAATCACAAGTAATTCATGTTCATTTGCAAATACCTGAGCCCATTCGCAACCAAACCATTTGGTGCGTTGTATTTGCTTAAAACAAATGTGTTGAATGGATGAATAAAATCTTTATTTTCTTACAATCAACTGTTCAGAAACCAACCAATGAAGACTATCACAGAACTGATGGCAGGGGCTCAATGAATCTGATATAAATGCAAATGTTACCTGGATAGTATGGTCCCTCAACAATTCATTGTGTTTATCTCAAGTGGGTCTGAGTGGAGAATAGTGAACCCATTGATAAGAAGAAAGGAATCAAATTAAAGCAATCAATTAAATTGCATTGTTTTACATACCCTACTAAGTAGGTTGTTATGTAATTAATGGTTTTTGAATGTCATGGAAAAGTGTGAAATATTACATGACATTGTGTTGAAGAAGTAGTGATGATACTTTCCTGACTCAGCAAGTTTCCTGTTGTTGAAGGAAATAGGAGGATAAGAATTCTTAAGTATGTTAGGAACTGATATGAAAAAAGAAGAGGAGAGAGGATAGAAAATATAAGTATCAAATGGAAAGCGCCTTGATAGAAAGAATCATGTATAACGTGAATCAACTGTGAACGCCACTCATAGCGTATAGTGTTCATTGTGTTGACACAGAAGAACGGCTGCACTGAGATGCTAGAAGATGTAAAAGTAAATGAGACAAGAAACCTGTGATAGGTAAAGGAGGAAGATTATTGGATCAGTGATCAACTCAATGTTTATTTTGTTAGTAGGATTCTATTATCTTGCCACATTACCGTAAAGTGTCTACATATTATAGCTCTTTATGTTCTAATAACATACCTGGCTGTCTAGAACACTCAGGGCACAATCTGCTGAAATGAATACCACATTCCCCTGAAAAGGGTAAGTGGAATCCAAGGTAGTTTGTGTGATAAAGGATTGTCTTCATGGTAATAGTGTTTTTATTTGTTTACTGTTTTGAGAAAAGGTACAAAAGGATGGGTAGATATTTGCATCATTTGCATCTAGGGTGTTGACCACTCATATGTCCACATAATTCCCAAATAAATTAATATGCAGAATTAGAGGTTTGTGACATATACAACTAAGTTACAGAAATAAGCTTTTAGGTATATGTTACAACATGGGAAGTGGGTTACAGAAGGGACAGGAGATATGATTCTCAAACCTAGAGAAGTTTACAGTCTTTATACCAAAATACATTTCATGTAGATAACACTTAATTTAACATAGCATGACCAAGTGCTGGGCTGTATTATTTAAAATTCATAGAAGTGTCAATAAGAGCTATGGTATTGAGTTAGAAGTAAAGAAAACAAGATGAGAAGAGCACTAACAATTTTACTCATCACAAATTGACTTCCCTCTTTATATCCTAGAATTCACTCCCTCTGAAGAAATGTCTGTAAGGTTTTACCCAGTTTTCTGAGGAAAAATGAATTGTTAGCCTTTCCTCAATTTTAAAATCTATGCCCCAATTACTTTTCCTGCACTTTTAGTTCTGCCATTTTTTTTTGTCTAGCTTAGGATCAAATAAATATTATGAAATAGTCCAAAATTATATATCTGGTTATTCTAAGTTTAATAAATGGGCATCTCATGATGTGTACAAAAAGCAATAGCATTCATGTTGGCCTTAGGTCTAGAAACTTAAACATGGCCATGTTGTTCCATCACTGGATAATATTAGAAGAGCCCTCAAAAGCTAAGATGGAGACCTTCCTCAATTTGCCACTTCTGCAAAACACACACAGGATTAAGTTGTAGGTTCTCTGACTGCATTCATGGGAAAATAATTTTTAAGTCATATCAGCAAGGGACAGGGACATAGAGGTTTACTTGGCAGCATTTAAAAAGTATACATGTAAAGAGAAGAGAGTACAGGTCCTCAAGAAAGAGGCATGTTGGGATGAAAAGTTTTCATACGACTTGAGGTTGTCTTTAAAATTGGTGAGCTCGGATGTTTTTTCCCTTTGTTTGATTATTGCTTTTGTGGACAAGTTTAGAATGCAAAACATGTGCATGACTTTGAAGCTTAGAGAGATGCTGTTTCTTAGGAGTGCTGCTGCCTCAGTGAGGGAGTTCTGTGGGAGGAAAAGCACAGGCTCAATATACAGGTGAAAAGCAAGGGCCCCACTTTATAGGCTACAGGCTCGATGTGTCTTCAAAACCATAGGAATTTTTTTTGAGTGAGTTTCCTGGAAGAGAGAACAGTATTGTGACATTTGGTAAACTTTGTGTCCTGAAACCCAATTTTAAAATTATGGTTTTTGTCTCTTTTCTATTTTTTTTTGTTCTACCTCAGTATGATGTAGTTAGCCTGAGATAATTACATACCTTTTTATCTTTGAAAAAGGATGTTTTGAGTAAACCTCTTTTTTCTCTTTTAGAGGAGATTCACTTATGAACTTTCAGGTTATGTGACAAAAATGAGAATGAGTGTGATTATTGGGTAAAGCATTTCTTCGCATGTGGACGTGATACTTGGTTCCGTTCACTCCACTTGACATTCCATTGTGCAAAGACACTTACATAGCAGGTCCTCCCATGCATCTGAGTTTTGACATGTTAACAGGCGGTACTTGTGATTGTATTTCCTTAGCTCCATGAATGGATAAACCACAAGCACTTCAAGAATGATGACAGTGATGATGTTCTTTCATAGAAAAGGATGAAAACATTTTTGCATAATGTGTATGAACATGAATACCTACATAAAAACACCTACAAACACTTTTCCTGACATTGTATTTAGGCAGGCAGTTTTTCCTTTGAGTGGGATACTAAGTCAGAAACATAAATGTTTTCAGTATTTTTGTAAGCCACATTCATATTTTTCATAAAATGTTTAAATCCCAAGGATGCTTTCAAAGTCACAGAAAATTCTACAGTAAAATTTAGACTGTTTGGCTGGGCAGCAGAATCAAATAAGAAGGATTAAGCATCAACTTGATGTGTTCGACCTTGGATTGGCCACAAATTGTATACCCAGATGCCATGTTACATCCAGATGGAATCTGTAGCTACATCAGGAGAGTCAGCAACTGTAGAAGAAAAGTGACCCACTCTCTAAGTCGAATGTCAGCATCTTAGCTAAGGTACAAGAGTAATCAAGACTGTTCCTGTTCAGGTCTTACACCCGAGATACAGGCACGTGGAAGTTAGGACGTGGAACTAAAATCCTAGAAAACAGTCTCAAACCTCCCTGACGAATTTCCTTTTTAGTGAATTATCCTGTTCTCTACCTTCTCTGTGTCTTCATCAGAACTGGTGATCTTACCTGGACAAAAATCCCCACTAGTGGGATCTGAATCTGCAAGCAGTCCAGAAGCAAGCCTACTGCTTGCCTGGTAAATTCACTGTCTCACTATGTGAGAAGATTATTTTATGCTTTCTTTTTCCTTTTCTAAACTCTAGTACCCTTTCTTATTTTCTCTTACCTATTTTCTGTGTTCATTTCCTAAATGCCAAGAAAAAAGAAGCAATCAGGAAAGACCGTGTCCCTTCCTTCAACATCAAATCTGCCAACCTACCTGTTTCTACACTGAGTGGCTCCACTCTCCTCCTGTTACCTAGGCGACTCTTGGCTTCTGTATGAAATGTGCACTGTTTCCTGTCTCCTTTTATTAACCAGACTCATTCCTCGCTTTGCTTGCTCATTTCTCTCATGAAATATTATATCATTTCCATCAATCTAAAAATATTTTTATAGCTTCCACTAAAAAATAACTCTTGGTAGAGTGTGCCCTCCAGGTACTGCCCTTTTCCTATAGTTTTCTTTATATAATACTTTTTTGAATAAGTTTATCTTAGTATTATCTTGATTCTGTCATCATGTCCCATCTTCATAATTTATTGTGAAATTATTCCTGTTCAGTGGGGCTTTTCACTCATTCCTCTTTTGAGAACGATGTCATGAATGTCATCAGTGACAAATTCAAAGGTCTTAATTCTTCTCAGAAAACTTCCAGCCAGTTAATTACTTTGTGTTTATCAAAGTGCCATAAATATTAATGTTTGGCAGTTTATATAACTTTCTTCATCAGTAAAGTATGAAAGTTAGCACTGAATTCTTGGTCTTTTTGTTCACGATCAGATCCCCAATGATAAGACGGTGGAATATAGTAGGTGCTCAAAAGTCGTTTGCTGAATTATTTAGGCAGTCACAGACTTGAATAACAGGCACAATGAATCATGGAATCATTTAACACTGTCATATTTTATAAATAAGACAAATATTTTGCAGGTTTTCATTTTCATTTCAGATTCAGATATTTTCATTTCACATTCAGAATCTGTTTATACTGATAATTGAGTTTTAGAATCTCTTCATTTCCATTTGAAATGAATCCATCCAGTATGTTCACAGACTTACATAGCTTAGAACAAACTGTATCCAGCTGATTTAGGATGACTGAGTATATTCTGAGACCATAATCTGAATTGGTATCTCATAAGTACTGTGTCTTACCTGCTTCATAAAACTGTAACCCAAAAAAGAGTAACCCCTATATTTTCAGGCCTATCCAATAAGCAACACCTCTATGTGTCTCTACCTCACAGCCTCTCTGTGCTAACTGCTCACAGTAGAGAAATGTGGGAGGCACCCATCACTGCCCCACTCTACCATCCATCAACTCATTCCTCCAGCTGTAGGTAGAAATTCTCTATCTCTATCCAGGATTAAAAAATCTGTAACTTAGAGTAAACTGAGAGATGATTTAGGAGGCCTTGTTCTTATTTTTAGTTAATATTCCTATCTCAATATAAGTAAAGTAACACCAGATATACATGAAAAGAATGCACTTCCTCCAAACCTGCTTCTTCCTGTACAAAAACAAGACCACATATTAAGAGAATGTTGAAATCACTGTCAACTGCATTGAAAGGAAATGCTTCGTGCAAGGACCACCAAGAACTCCCTCAGATGGAAGGTTTGGTATGGGTGTTTCTTAGTTACTTTTTGTGCTGCTGAGACAAAATACCCTATAACCAAAGTTAAAAGAGGAAAGGTTAATTTAGCTCACAGTTTATAGAGATTTTAGTCTATAATCGGCTGACTCCAAGGCAGGATAGCACATGGCAGAGGGGCAATAGTTGATGACAGACAGACGACAACAAAGCAACAAGAGGAGAGAGCAAGAGGAGGAGACAAGTCTTTTTCTGCCCCTTGTGTTGTATCTAGTCTTTTGGGATTAAGATGGTGCCAATCCAACCAGTGGATTGATGCAGCAATCACTTGCTCTCAATCTGAGCACCCAGCACTGCACTACAAATCACTGACACACTTTAGATTCAGCCACATCCAAAGAAAAAACTCTATGAGCACATGAGGCTTTGAGGGACATCTGGACACAAAGCATAGCATGATGGAATCCACAGTTTTGATGCAATCGCTTGGCAGTTTGACCCCATTGCACTTCTTTCCTGTAGATGAAAACGCTGACCTTCAGCATTGAGGCTGTGGAGTGGGTAGTGATCTGGTGTTATATTTTCTTTGTTGCTAGGTTTAAGGAATTCATCCCCAAAGAGTTTGACTAAGATACATGTTTTTAGATGCTTGACAAAGTACAAGTTGGTTTCAGAATTAATGAGCCATTCAGGCTATTACTGGTGGTTTGCTTAAGAAGTACAAGTTTTTGAGAATATAAATCCAAACAAGGAAAACCGAAGTTAACTAGAACTTGAAATCTTTTTCTTCAGTTTTTTTTTTTTTTTTGCTCTCTTTTTGTTTTTAAGGAATACAAATATTTACGGAAAATTTACAGACTCTACTGACTTTTGGTTAGATTTATGAATGAACACAGTAGTCTTCTGGTGGTATTTTACTTCATGTATTAAAAAGATACCTTAGGAATATATTTTTAACCTATGTATTTACAGTGTCACTCTAGTCAGAGGTATTTGGCCCAATTTCCTCCACTTTCTGAACAGTTAACTTTGTGAAATTTTTCTAGCTTTATAGAATCCTTTGAATGTCAAAGAAATATTGTGCCTTAAAGTGACCTTCTACTTCATTTTCTAAGAGATGCAGCAAACCCAGACATTTTATAAAGATTTTTTTATAAAGGTAAAATACAAAGCTTTGGATTAGTTGTGCTGAAATTCAAAGATCACAGTCAGTTCTGATTATCCTGCATGATTATTAGATTTTCTTACATAGTTTGTTTATTGAGAATGGGCCCACGGACCAAGAAAGTACTCAGTTTATCAGATGTCTCTGCACAAGAAGATACACAGCAGCTTCTGAGTGTCTTTTTCATCCAGAGAGTGACATATATAATGAGACAAATGGAATACGCAATGCTGTGTCTTATTCCTGCAACCTAAACTATCCAAGTCAGAAGCTTGGAGCAGAATGAAATAGGAGCTGCTCTTTCTAATCATGAGAAAAGAAATGAGAAAAAAATAATGAGATTATTTCCTTGGGAAGGGAAATCACAATTCTTTGGCCAGTTGCTATCTTTTCATGTACAAGGATCTCTCTGGCTGCCTTGATTCACTGTCAAGATAGTTCTGAGATAGTTCCCTGAAAAGGGGAACCCTTCATTTTGATGAAAAATATATTGGTTTTCAATGATGGGAAATGATTAAAGTCCCTTCTCAACTTTAGTTTCAATAGACTCTCCAACAGACCTAGTAAATTTTCTGTTTTACTCTCATTTCCTTAAGTGGTAGAAGATTCATTTCAAAATTGTGAAGAAAGATACACAGTGATTGAAAACATGAAGTGGTCTGTTCATTCTGCCCATTCATAAGAAATGTTCTGGAAAGGCTGTCTACCCTGTGGACTGCAGCTGTACCTCATGGAGTACAAGAGGCATTCGCTGGTAGGAAGTTAGGGAAACACCGTGATTGCTTTAAAGCTATAGTCGTAGTCAGTCTGTGGTATGTGAATACCTCAAAACCATTAATCTTGAAGAAAAAAAAATTACAGAATTGTTCTGATGCTTGACCATTGAAATAGGAAAGATGAAAAACTAAAAGCTCAATATTCATAGTGGCTGTAGTTCAGAGGTGACAAATTTCATCTCAGTAAATAAGAATGAAAGTACCAAAGAACTTGCTTATGGCAGGCAGGTATTTAGAGACTAGGTTATTTCTTAGCTTTTGGACTTCAGGAACCAAGGTATCTTCCTTCTGGTCTACAGAAGGTCTAACAATTTCACACTAATGACAAGAAAGTTAAAGAATTAAGAATAGGAATGTAAACCTGAAATTCTTTCTTTGTTTACTTGTAGAGTATTCCTGTAAAATTATTTCAATAAGCAATTTATTATGGTAAATCTCTATTAAGAGGTTCCAAAGATTTCTCTGTAAGCCATGGGATCATAGTATAGTTAAGAATGGATTCAGACAATTCTCGGAATTACGTCTTTACTTTAACTGTCCCACTGTATGATATTGCTCAATTTACTTCTTGGACTGCCTCATTGTTAAAATGGGTATTATAGTACCCATAATAAGGTTCATATCAGAATTAAGTAACCACATATAATAGTATAGTACCTGCTGAAGCTGCTATATTATTGTTATTTATAGCAAAATAAAGCAGGTTATATTATTCTAAAATTATATGTTTTATATAAGTCTTCATCTGACAGATGAAGTTGAGAGAAATAATGCCAGATTTGTTTGCCTTTTTGCTATATTAATGATTTTTTTAAAGTCTTAATGTTTAATTGTTGTATCAGTCAGGGTTTACTAGAGAAAGAGATATGACACAAGATACACAACTGTATAAGAAATTACAAGACTGGCTTACAATGGTCAGCCGCAAAGTTGAATAAGGGAGCGAAGTCCATATCAGGAGGCCGATGGGTCTGCAATGGCACACTGAGAATGTATGATGGAAGGCTGAGGAGTCCCAGCAGAAGCCGAACAGTCTGTCCCATAAGCCAGGAGACGATGTCCAAGTTGAAGGCAAAGATTAGAGCTTCTCCAAAGCAGCAGCAATCAGTCCCTCCTCATTTGCCTTTTACTGTATGCAGACTGCTCCCCTGGGGAGGGTGTAGCACTCACACCATCTGCCTGCCCTCCTCTTGCACAGGATGAAGATGTTACAAACTAGGGACCCTGGCCCCCTGCTGAAACACTTAAAGTTCCGACCTTCTCAAATTGACACAATGAACAATATCCTAGAATGGTAACGACTTGTCCTCCACACCCCAGGATTTGGAGCTGCTGAGTCACTTAGTTAAGCTTCTAGTTGCTCAAGTTGACACAGTGTGTAAACCGTATCAATTATAATATATAAAGGAAATTATCTTTTTTTTCATAGTGGCAATAAATCCACATAGTAAAATACTCTGAAGAAATATCTCTACCCTTGCAATTTCTGATAAAATCTTAAAGTTCCCATTGCAAATTCAAGGGAAATATGATTGTGACTATTTCGCATTTATTTTTAAATGTAAATTTATATTTAAGTGGGATTAGGAACAAGCGCTAAGCTGTTCGGCTGGTCAACACACCTGTGAATGAAAATCAAGATTTCTTTCAAGAATATCCATACATGTTTCAAACAAATGTTGACTTTCCTCTAACGTGACATATGGATGACTTCAAACACAGGCTCAGAAAATAAAATATTGAGAAAGTTGTAAGGAGTTATACTTTAGAAAGCTTTCTACTGGAAAGAAATACCAAATAAATGTGGAATAAACAGCAAATGGCAGAAAATCCAGAAACTGAATAAGAAAATTCAAATAGCTCTTTCTCCTAAGATTTTCACACATTGTCTTGAAATTTACCTTTGGATTTTTTAAACTGAATTAAGATTTTTATTGTATTTTTTTGGTGGAAAACAATGTAACTTACATTTATTTAGTACCACCTTGTGAAGTACACAAAACTGTAGAAGAAGCATTTTTCTATTTCTAGTCCATTTCTGAGGACAAAATCATCAACTTCTCCTCTGTAATTAAATGTCTAGCAAGTGGGACACCATGTTTAATATTTTTAACTTTCTCTTCTCAGTATAGGCATCAGTTTGTCATTTTCTTTCAGTTCCTTAACAATATCCAGTCCTCCAGCGAGCTGCCCTTTCACATACAGCTGAGCGTATGTTGGCCAGTTTGAGTATACTTTTAATCTGCGTTCACCTTCTTCATCTTCCAGCACAGCAAATGTTTCAAATTCAACACTGACACTGTCCAATATTTCCAGATTTTGTTTACTTAACCCACATTTTGCTTCTTATTTATTTCCCTTCATAAGGAGCATTACTGAAGCTTTCTTTGCCAGCATTTTGAGTCTTTCTTCTAATTTGGGAGCTTTGGTACAAATTGTGTTGAGTTCCTGGGATGCTTGGATCAAGTCCTCCTATGAGCTCCTAGAAACATAACCGGGATCATAGTTGGGACAATTGGAATGGGTCTTTAGCCCCTGTTGAACTTCTTTACGTGAGAAGACATCAAAACTACTAAACTGAGTTTTATGTTTGTGAAGAATTTCTACTCATTGCTTCCTGAAACTACAGTATGATTTTTGCGGAGACCGGTTTATGAACAACGTGCAGGGAGCAGTATGTATTAACTTCTTCAGGTGAAAGTTAAGATCATTAAGATGCTCATTAAAGATGAGTACTGGGTAGGAAGTAAGCGCTGGAAACATGCCGCTGAACTTTTTGATCAACTCCGGGGCATGTGTACCATCTAATTGGTCAATTTTCTAAAGATTCTTGGAAAATAGAAAGGAACAGAACTAATTTCATGTTTTTCAGGTATTTCAGGAATGACATCAGCTTCTGGTTTCTCAAATGGAACCTGAGGGTGTTCTTTTAGCTAGCCTGGCTATTACATCATTCATTTGCATGCTCCGTGGAGCCCATGGCACCCGGAACAGGACCATGAGGAGGGACCTGGCTTTGAGGCGCAGATGCTCCTCAAACTGCTGGGCCGAGCTGGCCCCCACCACCATTACCACTGCCTCAGCCTCCCTTGTCACCTCCATTGCCCCTTGGCCGTGTGGCAGCTACCAGACAGGAAAAGCCTTTACATTTGGATTTTAATGAGCATATGAATAATAAAATATATTGATGACTGTAACTACCCTAAAACATTTACTAAAGATATCATTTTTAGCTGCTATTACAAAGTTTTTTCCAGCGGATTGCAGATGAGTTGCATTCAGTTGCTTAGCACAATAGCAGACATAGTTTTTCCCATTCATTCTGGCCTAGATCATGCATTTTTCCACTAAAGAAATGAAATGCCATTTATCACATGAGGATGGTGTTAGGAAGGCACTGCAGAAACAGTAAGGGCCCTGAGATAGGATTCAGTGTCTGTTTGCCTGCACCTGAGAAAATACGTCCTCTTCTGCCAAAGCAAAAATGCTGCTTGACTCTGCTACTAGTGATCCTTATAACTGGAACATCTGCGTGCTCCCCATCTAGTAACACATGTCACTCTTCAGTAAGAGAACCCTCAAATCCGACATCATGGAAGCAACTTTTCCAGGGGATTTCACTTGGGATACTTTTATTTGCTATCTTAGATAACAGCGTTAGGTTTTGTCTTTCCCATATTTCTAATGCATAGAATAGGGCATTAAAAATTCAAACTATAAAACAAAATTAGTGTGGTAGTTGTATCAAATGATTAGCTTTGTGCCTCTGAAAAACTGAAAACAAAACGATACTGAAATTTTCTATGGTATCAGTCATTTCTGTCTTCATAAAATATACCAGAATTTTAAGCCAAGTAGTAAAATTTTTAGAAAATGCCATTTATCATGAAAGGCATGTATTTTTATCTCAGTATCTAGCCATATCTTACAACATTTTTTTAATCTTATGTTTAAGTGCTGAGGAAGGAACATTTCAAATTTCAAGCATTTTGAAAACTTCTTCCCTTTGAATGAATCTTCAAAAAGACTTTTGCATATTCTAATACTGTATTGTATCTGATTTTTCTGCTTAATTATTTATGTGAATTGACAAACCAAGGTCATCTTTCTAATGTGATAATTTTTGGGAAAGTCTGAATTTGTTTGTAGAATGAGATAAAAGACAATAAAAGACAGCATATTCAGCATGGTCAGTCTAGCATACCCAGCCAGAGTCCACAGGGAGAGGCGCTGTTGGGTTTCTAACCATAAATGGAGCCAATATTCCATAATTAGTCACTTTAGTAGCTACACATTTCTGAGACCCACTTTTAGGGAATGACCAGGCAACAGCATTTTAAGATGCTCCAAGTGCTTTTGATGTAGCACGGCTAGCATTAATTTGTGAATTCAGAAAGTAGGTATGTTTGAATACCTCTGGTGACTTCAACACCATTACTTGGATAAGGAGCCCAAACTCTCTTGAATAAACTTGGCTGCACTGAAGATACCAATATTAACTGACATATACTGATATATTTTATTTACTTGTTGGTATTAATTCTATTACTTGGGGCCATGGAAAATAAAATCTAATTCCAAATGCAGGCAGTAAGCAACTATTGTAAGCATTGAAGGAACTCACATTTTAGCCATTTCTTTTCTCTAAAATATTGCTAGTTTCTCAGTCTTCCTTTATATGATTTGGTTTTAAAAATATATGTCTTTTGCTTGTTTTCTGAATTTCCCTCGGAGGTTTCAGACAACAAGTGCTTAGTTAGATTCTGTTCAAGGTCCTGTGATTTGGGAAGTCTTAAAAATCTCTCCCACTTAGACCAGTCCTGTGCTTTTGTTCCTGGTCTGCTCTTTTTATTGGCGAAATAACGTTGGTGAAATGAGTGGTCATTTTTTAGTAAGGGGCCATGCATTTCCATTTTGCAAAGTGTCAACCTAAAATTGAGTGAGAAGAGCTGTGGCCCAGCTCTGGTATTATTTGGTCATATAAATAGTTCACTTCCTTTGTTTTCTGTATTTTGTTGCCCGAGTGTATGTTATCTGCTTTAGCAGTCACGTCTCTTTTCAGTTCATATACTATATAGTTTCAGAGGCAACCTTGATATCCTATTCAACCATATGCTCTAGTCACCCTAAGGATTTTTGAGATCATTGTTAAAGAAACATAAGATGTTAAATTGATTAAAGTTAAGCACAATCTTTGAAGATTGGCACATCATTACAGACTACTGACCTCATATTAGGTTCTGGTTATATGATCCATTGTTTTTTTTTTTTTTTTGCTGCCCCCTTTAACTGCATGCCAACAAAAGACACTTACAACAGACTTACACAGTCTAAAACACAATCGTAGGAAGCTTTTGAAGACATACGAGGAATAATGGTTTCAGTAAATGTGATCTAATAGCTAAGCTTGTTTTAAACATACTTAATGTTTCCAATTTCTGTAGCAAAGGCATGATGATCTTTCTTCTTCTTGCCTAGAAACACTTTGATAGTCCTTGTTGTCATTATGAATTGGGACATAAAAGTACTTGGGCAGTAATGAAGACTTTGCTGAAAGAAGACCCATTAGAGAAACTGTATTGCATTAAAACTCACCTTAGAGGAGTCGCAATTATTTAACATAAATAATGAAAATCGAGTATTTCTGTCTACTGTGGAACTGAAGCACATTTAGCTTAGATGCTCCTGGTAACCAGTGCCTTTAGTTAATGCTCTAGAGCTTTGTGAGAGATGCTGTCTTCCAGTGAGGAAGCTATCAGCCACATGCTGCATGGCTGCATAGACTGGGTAGCTTCTGAATTAAACAGTTGTGTATTTTCATACCAAAGTCTCTATGGAAAGTTTTCAGAAAAGCAAATTGTCTTAGTAGAACTGCGACCATTTTGATTTCAGTCATCTTTATAGTCAAGTGATGAAATACGAATTAGCTTGCTTATCTAATGAATAAAATCATTAATGAGTTAAACAGTAACCTGATTAGCTATGGTCCTGCTAATAAGATTTCTTAAAAATCAGTACTTTAAGTATATCCCAATTGGATTTGAGAAATCATTCACACAGAAATATAGGAAAGAGCATCTCACATGTCAGAAAACAATAATACCTTCAGGCTGGTTTTTCCCACATAATGCTGTATGCATTGAGGAACTCTGTTACTCAGTGTATTTTCTGTGTTTTCTTTTTGTGCAAATAACAGATCCAAGAGTGAACTTACAGCAAGATCCCTGCACTGGTAGGAGCCCCTTAGTTGTAGTGCTGGAGTAACTTGATAATTGGCTTTAGATCTATTATTTGCTCATCATCTCTAAAGTGAAGGAGGTTCCTTGGGCCATGATGGAATTCTCTTTGATCTACAACACTGTACATATCTGTACATTTGTGAGATGCCTTCAGAAAGATGGGACAGTATAAATGATTTATTTTATTGATTCAGTTCACAAGTGGAAGGACTGAGCTCAGAAAAAGGGCAGTTTTCCTGTTATAGTTTCATACAATGACAAAAGAAATGAGTGAGATTTCAAGAAGTTCTTCGTAACTATCAAGTGACACTTAAAATGAGAACTCTGTTCTCACATGTGTATATATCTATGCATTCAGTCATTAATTCACCAAAAGATTTTGAGCATATATTTTTTGCTAGGCACTGTACTAGATGCTGGGGATAGAGCAGAAAGCATAAGAGAGATGCTGCTTTTATGGGTTTATATTCTGGAGAAGCAAAGGAGAAAAACAATAAAGACAATGGGGCAAAAATGTATGGGCATTAAATAGGATAATGAGATAAAAATGTTATATTAAAGCTATATTGCAAAGCTAAGGACCAAATGAATGTAAAGCATCAATGAAATGGAATTTCACTTTAAATGTAAGAGAAGTGTCCACGAGTAGATGGCATTTGAGTGAAGACGTTCAGGAAGTAACAGGTGAGCCATAAAGATTTCTGGAGGGAGAATGGTCTAGGCAGAGGCAAAGCAAATGAGAAATCTCTGAGGCAGAAGCTTGCTTTTATTTTTATTTATAATTTTATTTCTTTATTTTGGAGAAATAGCAAATAGACCACCATGAATAGGCCGCAAGAAGGAGAAGAAATTAAGGAGGAGATATAAAATGATAACAAATTGTGCAAAGTCTTCCTGACTATTTTATGGTCTAAAACTTAAATTCTGAGTGAGAATAAATAAGTGATTTACTATTTAATAGTGTCTGTATGCTGTGGTAATAGCCAGGGTTCAAGGGCAGAAGCAGAAGATCTTTTAAGAGGTCGTTTGAATGACATCTACCTGCCACACTTTATACTTTCTTATGAACAAGTTCCTATTACTACGTTGTCAGTAGCCTGGTCTTCTATTGAATTATTCAGTTACAGCTATGGTATAATTGCTAACTGGTAAGTAATTCTAAATGTTATATATTTCTTGTTCTAGATACATTACATGACATTAACTTGTAAAGTACCAGGTTGAGAGCCATTAATCCTATTTCTCCTACCTTTGTAGATCAGTACAATCCAGTTCAGTTAAATGAAGGTTTATTGAGCACCTACTTTGTGTCTGTTACTATTCTAGTTACTTCGAATTCATCTGTGAATAGGAAAGACTAATATCTCTTTCCTGGTAGAATTATATCTTAGAAGATGGGGAAAATCAGAAACTAACACCTAATAAGTAACTAATAGAGCATGACAGCACTTACCTGTAATCCCAGCACTCAGGAGGCCAAGTTCAAGCTAGCATGGACACATAAACGAGTTCAAGTCCAGGCTGTACTATGCAGAGAGACACTGTCTAAAAAAAAAAAGTAACCAATAGAGTTTACTAGAGCATTAGGCATATAATAAAAGAAAGTAGAGACCAAACTATGGAGATAGATGTCTTGGTGGTAATAGGATATTCCAGTTAGACTTTGTTTGGAAAGTGAGATTTAAGGGAAACTTTAAGACTATCAGGAGGTTATTGTTGCAGAATTCTGGGAGAATATTCTAGGCACAAGAAATGGGCAGTGAAAAGCTCCAAGACAGAAATAAGACTGACAGAGTCAGAGCATAGAACGTGATCTGTGTGTCAGAGGCAGACTCAGGCTCCTCTGCTGCAGCACATGTGCACTCAGTCTGGGGCTGGTGAGGGGCAGAGTCTGTGAGGGCTTAGTGAGGCTTTGTAAGGCAGCGAACAAGCAAGATTGGACGCCATGACTTTGCTCATTCCTCTCTCTGCAAATCTCATATCTGAAAGCTCCATATTGGGGGCCTGTTTTATTCTATAAATAAGAATTCAAGAGGATAACAGGGCTTACCTCCTAAGAAATCTGTGTTCATTTTTGAACCATGCAAACATATAATTTTAGTGAAATTCTGGGAACTCATCCACAGTCATCAGTAGCCTCCTGTTTTAGAAACTCAACAATAGTTTTTAAAAAACAGCTTTACAAGCTTAACAATTTTTTTTCCAAAACTTTATCAACATTAATTAAAGCTTGGTATGTTCTGTCTACTATTTAGCATGAGCATCAGATAGGAATGAGGCACAGTTTTTCCACTACAGTAGTATCATTTTTATAATGAATTCATAGAGAAACTTGCCAAGAATAATTAAAAACAATTTTTAAATTTATTGCCCATTTATTGGTCATTGACTTAGCAAACAAACTAGCTCTGAGCCAAGTGACACATGTTTCCTGTAGTTGCATGGGTTTTTGCAAAATAAAATTGTTTATTACTGATTTAGTTAGCAAGGGTAACAGAACTGATCCTCTGAAGGACAAATGGCAGTTGTGAATGCCATTTGTTTTTTTTTTCTAAAATTTTAAATTTACACATTAATTATGTGAAATCACTTTTAGATTCACCATATGTATAGAACTCTGCCAGAGCCGAATGAGAATACTCTATCATTTATCTAGTTTTAACCATCTAAACCTAGAAGTTTGGATACAGCATTCTGCAAGTATTCCTCAGATGAAATTCATGGTCACGTATATTTCGCAGGCACCTAGTAAACTCTAATACCTACATGCAGCGGGTCCACCTGTTGGGTTACTCAGGGCACATTTTTGAAGCTAGTTCTTCCTGGTTATTCTGGTAAACCACAGCACTCAAACTCAGAGACCCATTGGAAGTCTAAGGACGGTGTTACTGAGTCATAGAGATTGATTTGTAACTGGCAGGTTTTTTTTTTTATTTAAAAGAGAATAAAACAAAAGGGGGCAGTACAGAGCAGATCAGAATAGGACAACATAGGCAGCACAGTACTTTACATTAAGTCAACTGGACATCAACAGTATCTAACACCATATCTCTTACTCTGCTATAGTTGAGCATAGTTTCAATTACAATAATATCAAACATAACACAATAGTATAAAGCCATGCATATAGTGAAAGAATTACAGGGCTTTCTGAACCGAATAACAGAAAATGATCAATGGGTATTATAATATCTCA
>PVJX010036543.1:0-17532 GCA_004027295.1 Dolichotis patagonum
TTTTAATGATTCCTTCTCCATTTAGTACTTGTCATTTTTCTTTAAGTTTTTCCTTCATGTTTTCCCTATTCTTTTTCTTTTTTTCTTTATTTTACATTTATCAGGATCTGCAATATATTGCAATCATTGCTATCCTTTTTGTTTTGTGACAGGTGGGGCTAGCAAAGGATTACAATATATCAGAAGACTGACTCCAGAGGGCATTGATAATTTATGCTTAGAAGTATCTTGTCCTTGAGTATAATCCTGAGATGATTTAAGAAGG
Source organism: Dolichotis patagonum (assembly GCA_004027295.1). Lineage (NCBI taxonomy): Eukaryota > Metazoa > Chordata > Mammalia > Rodentia > Caviidae > Dolichotis > Dolichotis patagonum. The sequence continues at coordinate 266 of PVJX010036543.1, forward strand.
CATAGATGATCTCATGCTTAGAAGAGTCATTGGGACATCTCAGATGTCCCAAATCTTCCCAAATCTTCCTTTTATCCCATAGAGAAACACACAAAACCAGTTACTGTGAATTTTTGGTCCCCAACAAGTGGCCTATGTAGATTGGCTCCTTTGATCACTATGATAGGTCTTCAGGTCTACAAAATAGGGGTCAGGTGCAAGTTCCAATTCCTATAATAAAAAATTTTAATTGTCCAAATGGTCATAAAAACATAGACATCTTTAGTATATTCCTTCACCATTGTTACGATGAAAATGAGAACATTGGATTTCCTTGACAAACAGGGGTCTCTATGTTGTTGAACTCCACTTACCATATTTGGGTAAACACACTCAAAACAAATAGAGATTAATATTGAAGATAAAATGCTTGTGCCACATGTTTCTGCCATCTTTCAGAGTCACTATTCCAGCTAGGGATTTAGCTCAGTGGCATAAGCACCTGCCTGGCAAATGCAAGGTCCTGAGTTCAATCCCTGGTACCAAGAAAAAAAAAAAAGACTTTGGTTCAGAGTCACTATTCCTTAATATCCTACTTTCAATGTGTGGTCCCTGTTTTTATAACACAATAATACAATGAAACTTAAGTGTTAACTTGCTCAGGTTTTTCTCTGATTTTCCAGACTATCAGAAGATGATAGTTCATCAGACTTTTGTCTTGTTTGGATCAATCAGGGTGAGACTTTTCATTCCTGGCTGGACTGAATGAATACCCCTCTGCAGCCTGTAGCAGGTATCAGAGTACAAACCCTTAAGCACAAGGGGCCAGAGTCTGGGCTGAGGGGTGAGATGGGAGATCAGGGTGTGGCAAAACTCGCAGGGGAAGTGGGGGTGACCTGTCAATTAGGAGATCCCAGAGCACAAGCGCAGCACAGCTCCCAAAAATCTTGCAGGACACTCCTCATGAGAACTGGAGCAGGTGTTCAATTCGATGGTCCGGATTTTAGGTCAGCCTGAGGTGTGGGATCCAGCACCACCTCTCAGGACCCGTATGTAGAAATTCTGGAGGTTTTCCTTGAGATTTGGATGACATGTAGGGACGCAGGTGTGAGGAGCCCTGGCTTTTGTGATTTTCTTTTCAGTACTCTGCCCTGCTTTTTCCAGGGTGTCCTTTTACTGCTTTTTCTCCCTTTAATCAGCTCAGACTCACTCTATAGAGTCAGTTTCTTCCTCACTCTTCACTTTTACATTTTCAAATAAACTTGGCCAGTGCTTTTTGTTCATTTCACTCAATTGTTTGTTCAAAAAGAGAAGACCCTGGAATCTAACTCCAGAGGGAGAGGGTAGCATATTTATGAAGCTACTTTTAGAAGGAACTACCTGATAATGAAAGGACAGAAGAAATAAATATAGGCAGAAAGAAACTGTGGTGGCACATGCTTGTAATCCCAGCAGTAAGGGAGGCTGAGGCAGGAGGATTGCTGCATGTCTGAGATCACCCTGGGCTACATAGTGAGTTCAAGGTCAGCCTGAACTATATAACAAGACCCTGTCTCAAAAACTTAAAAAAATGATTAAAAGGAGGCAAGAAAAGTCATAACTAAAAAAAAAAATTGTACTTTTAAGATTGCAACTCCAGGACATAATCAAAGTTGCCTAAGATTATCCCTATCAGTATTCCTTAGGTTTGTTTAGGCTTTTTTTCTTCTAGACCCGTCACCTCCAAGATCCCTTGAAAAGATACAGCACTTTAAATCCATAAATTAACTTAGTTGATAAACTAATCTTAAAGTGAAGAAACAGATTGAGAGAATTCAAAGACTGTTTTTAGGTAAAACATCTTAGAGCACACATTAAAAAAAATTGACAGGATGTATATCTGCAATTCTAGCACTCAGGATACTGAGGCTGGAGGATTGCTGTGAATTTGAGGCCTGCCTGGGCTACAGTGAGTTCAAGTCCAGGCTGAACAACATAGTGAGACCCTGTTTAAAAAATGAAAATTTGGAAGGTCTCATGTGCTTCACCTGTATCCCAGACCATTATCTTTCTGTGCCTGGGTCACCTTTCCCCAATAAACCAATACCATGACAGAACTTCCTGTATATTCACACATTCCACAGATTCTACCACCAAAAACACAAAAATATTCTCAGCTCCAAACTGTACCATACCTCTCTCTCTCGAGGACCCATTCCTGTTTTGTTTTGTTTTTGAGACAGGTTTGCTAAGTAAGGTTGGTCTTGAACTCACTATATAGGCCAGGCTGGAGTCGAACTCACAGCAATCAGTCCTCCTGTTTCAGCCTCCAGAGTGCTGGGATTACAGGCTTTCAACACCATGCTCAGCAAATCCCTTACACTTTTTAGCCACTTCTGTATTTTCTGCCAAAATTTGACATTCCAGGTTCATCTTGCATCTTTCCTGTTCCAGCCTTGGATTAACATTTTCCCCAACCACTCTGGTTCCTTTTACTGGGGAACAAAGTCTAGCAGGGAGTGACTGGTTCACATTGGGGTATCACTGATCCCAGAGAGAGACAGAATCAACATTCTGTGTGCTTTTGAATTTTTCCTAATAAATCCCTCCCTCTCTTTAAACACTGCTCCTACATCTACCTCAAACTCCAGCCTAACACGGTGGGCTCCTCTTCACCTTCCCCTTCTCTCTGTGCAAGTTCTTCTAGGTGAAGACCTTGATTCCCAGCAGCATTAGCACATTTGCTCCTGTGCTCAGTCTGCAGTACCCACCAAAGCCTTTCTGACTTGGTGAACTACAGTGAGCCTACTACAGTTCCTGTGTTCTTCCCAGTTCTGTCACCTTTAGACTAAGGGTGATGTGTATTCAGGCTGTGCTAAGAGGATCTGCGGGTTTGTCCTTTTGCTCCTCTCTGTAGCAGCCCCCGTGTGACAGTGCCATGGTATCAGGGAATTAACTTGCTTTCATGGTCACAGTCACATGCAGTGAAATGTTTTGGTCAATGATAGGAGCGTCTGCCACAGCATGGTGATAGCACCCCGTGCTGTGATTCAGACAAGTGTGCCCCAAAGATCCATGAGGCAAAGGACCGATGTTTAGCTTGGTGCCACTGGGGGATATGGAAATGTTAAGAGATGGGGCCTAGTGGGAGGTCTTAAATGGGGGGGGTCTCCAAGAGGATTGTGGGATCCTGGCCTCTCACTCCCTCTCTTTTTGTTTCCTGGCACCCTCAGGAGAGCCATTTGCTCTCCTGTGCACTCCCTGCCACAATGGGCTGACTCACCACAGCCCCCAAAGCCTGGGCCCACTCTCATCATGGACTGAATCTTTCAACACTGTGAGCCATAAAAAGTCTTTTTAAATTAATTATTTCAGGCATTTTGTTCCAGCAATTGAAAGCGCACACACCCAGTGATGCCAGCATAGCCTTCTTTGTTTGTGCAAGCACACACTACCCTATTTGTGTGGTGATGAAACTACCTGATATTGCATTTCTCAGAATGTGTCCCCGTCGTGAAGAAGCTCAAGACTGTGTTTAATTTGTGGCTTTTTCCTGTTCTTGTTGACTGGATTTATCACTGTAGAAAGGAGTTTACTTAGTTAGCTTATGAGTGAGGCAGCTAGAGTTGGGTAACCACCCACACGGATGGGAGTTAAAGTAAGAGTAGACAGTGAACTAGGATTTGGAACCAAGAATGAACTTCCTCAGGGAATGCAGGATGCAACCGCCTCCTTACTGAAGGGACTTTCAGCCACTCCCTACTAAGCCCCGGTTTTGAGGAACTTAAAATGCAGTGAACTTCCTCAGACAGTTTAGAATGCATGTGAAAAAAATCCAGTTATAACTCAATCATGGATCAACTATACACGGTCCACTCCCAATTTAAGGGGATCTGTCAGGGAAAAGAATCTGAGTTTTTAAAAACTGCTTTTACTTACATGGAAGAAAGTTACTTTATGTCAAAAGTTTTAACTTTCTCACCTCAATCTTAAAAGCAGGTATAACAATCCACATCAGAGACCATAAAGATGCACTGCAAGAAAACACGGTACAAGCTCAATGAATGGGAACTGGAATTGAAAGAGTTTTTTTGTCCTTCTTAGAATGTTCTAAAATTAATACAGGACCTTCAAATGATACAAGGGAAATCAGTGTAACTCCCAATCTGCTAGATGTCCAATACACAGAGTTTGTGTTCCCAGACGTTGAAGAATGAATTCTAAGGAACAACGGAGGTTAAGAGTAGGAAAATTTATTGGGGAAAAGGAATGGACAATAGAAATAACTCCTGAGAGACAGAAGGGGTCTCCAATGGGTTGTCAACAAGCCCACTTTTCAAAGGAAGTTTCATAGAGCAAAATCACGAGGTGGGTACAAGGTGGGTCAAAATTATGATGAGTAAGAATACATGTATAGTCGCTTAGTAATATCAGTCCTATGGGGAAGCAAGTCACGTAGCCAGTGTGCATGGCTGACATTATGCACCTAGATTGATAATCTATCATTTTTTTGCTCTTCTTAGTAGTTTTACTTTTGGTCTTAGTCATAGTCTTAGTCTTAATGGGTGGGAAAGAATGGCCCACCCCAATGAGATAATGGGTTATTTACCATAGGATGGTGCCAATAATATCAAACTTCCATACATGTCTTAGGGAAGCATGTAAATCTGGCCATTGTGACTTTAATCTTCTACAGATGCACCTCCGGCCACAGTTGTGATGTGTTTTCATCCTCCGCACCGACTCCCTTGCGGGCCCAAGCCTGTCTGACTGCCTATAATATTTCTACCTCACTTAGCTGTGTATAATAAAATGTCAGGGCTGTTGCTTGTGTTTAACTGTGAACAAATTAAAATTTGTTGTTTGCACTAAAAACAAACATGGAAAGCAGCCAAATCCCTCCTGGGGAAACTGAGACCACTCACTACTAAACTCCTGTGTTCCAAGCAATTTAAAATGCAAGATAGCCAAGCTTTTCCTCTAAAACCCCAGTTGCCTTTAAGCTCTACATGTTGAAGAATTGGGTTAGAGAGCTGAGTTCCAACTGGTCATTTTAAATCCACAGAGCCATGGGTGATAGGTGGCCGCTAAACAGTTGCTATTCTTGTGCTCTGCTTATCTATAGTTACCTCAGGTTCAAGAAGTCATGAAACCACACACCCAGGACCCCTTCTCAAAATTCAGGGGCTCCCCTCCCCCACACATCTCCATCCTCCTCTTCTCCTCCTCTTGTGCAACAGGGTCTCACTCTATAGTTCAGGCTGGCCTTACACTCACGGTGACCCTCCTGCCTCAGCCTCCTGAGTGCTGATATTACAGGTGGGCATCGCCTTCCCTAGACTCTTCTTATTTCTAGTAAAAATTTCCCTGACTTCTTCACTTTGGTTTGCAATTTTGTTCCTTGACCTTGAGAGACCATGAGCTTAGTGCAAATAACAGAACCTCTCACATTGACTTTTCCCCTTGATTTGGACAGTGTCCTAAGTACAAAGGCCAGGGGAGGGGAAATGCAAATGCTGGTGTCATTTCAGGGACCTCCTGCTTCAGGGTCTCCCAAGGAGTGGGTTGCACACTGCAGAAACCACGACACATAAACTGGGCTTTCAGGAACAGAAACTCACAGGTGAGAAGTTAATTTCCGATCAGGTTCTCCTCTCATTTTCTGATTACCTCAAGGAGAAAGCCTCAGGCTGATGCTTCTGTGGTTTACACCTCTTCACCACCTGCTGATCTCTCTTTACCTTTTAGCAAAGAGATGAGGCCTTAGGAACCAGCTCGCTGGACAGTATTTAGATAGAAGATGTGACATTGTTTCCTTTATTTTTCTACTGATGTTAGTTTGTTTCTTGGAACCAGACCGCCTACTTTCCCATTATAATGCCATTGCTTTCCAGCTAGCACTCTGTGAAAGTAATTTAAGATTGCCATGCCTCAGTTTCCCCATCTATGTAATCGTGATAGAACAGTACCTATTTCTCAGTGCTGAATGAGTTAATAGCAGCCTTGTGCTTAGCCGAGGGCCCAGTGCACGGTAAACACATGTCATATTCACTTTTATGACAGCCTTCCGTAGATAGGAAGTGATTCCAGTTTTCCATTCGGGGTGGTGATACAGCATTTCCCTTCAGGATCCATTTAGCTCACCGAACCAATTAACAATAAAGCTTAAGTTTTGAGACAAGCACTTTGCAGATATAGCAAAAATCATCAAAGCTCTATGAGACTGACTGAGTAAATGCACTGGCTTTTATTTAACCAACTCAACTTCTTCTTTGTGCCAGCCACTAACCAGCTGCTTTATTCACATGAATCTTTGCAACAACCCTGTGAGGCAGAAATTTTGTATGATCTCTGTTATACATGTGAGGCGACCAAGGCACCCAGAGGTTAACTAGTTGACCCAAAATCGCCCAGCTGGGATGCAAACTTGAAATGGCTAAGCCTGACATGGCGGCACATACCTGTGATCCTAGCACTCTTGGGTGGCTGAGGCAGGGGAACTGCAAGTTGAAACCCATCCTGGGAAAGTTAGTTAGCAAGTTAGCAAGACCTGTCTTTAAAAAAAAAAAAAAGGTCTGGATCTGTAGCTCAGTGTGAAGGCTCTGGCTTCAGTTCCCAGTATCACAAACAAGCACACACACACACACACACACACACACGTGTTTAAAGAACTTCAAAGGTCTGACTCCGGAGCCTGTGCTCTTGGTGGGTGTCGGGGTACACCGAGGCCTAAGGATAAAAGGACCATGGCAGAGATTCTAGTGAGTTTAAGATGGATCAGGGGCAGAGCTTGAGGCTGTGTCTGGTGTTGCTGAGACCGGTTCTAAGACCAGGTAAAATGCGTGTCTTCTTGTCCTCAGAGTGGCTTGGCTGGCTCTGCTGGGCCCCTTAGAGGGCAGCATTTTTTGAAGGACAGGCCACTGTTCCCGAGTGGAAGACATCCAGGCTAGCCTGGGACCCACAGGATCTGAGAGGATGAGGCTAGATTTTAATCCCAGGGCTTCCCTTTGGGTTAGGCTCTGTCTCTCTGAATCTTCGCAACAACTTCAGCGTAAACGTGACTCTCCTGATTGACAGGCGAGGAAACCAAGGACCAAAGAGGTGACGTGACCTGCCCAAGGCGACACAGCTAAGAAGAGGCAGGGATGAATCTGGAGCACAGCTGCCTGGGACACTTTTGGTTTGCCTTTCCCGCACCCCTTCCTTCTGACGGTTCCTAGATCACCTCCCAATGTCTAGCCCTCACCCTCAGCCTTAGCTGAGGCTCTCCTTCTTCTCCACCTCAAGGCGGTACTCTGATGCTCTGGGACCAGTGGCATGTTTCATTCTCTCGGCCACAGGCATTGGTCTGGGTGGTCACGTGACTCAGGATTGTTCAGTCGTATTCCAGACATGGGCTCAGAGATACTCCTGTGACCCACGATCATCTAATCAGTGCTATAGACGTTGTTTCAGGGAAAGCCTTGAACCCAAGACTGCCCAATCAATGCTGCAGACATTGGGTCAGGGCTGGGTGTGTGACTCAAGACTGCCCAATAAGAATAATTATCTAATGGATTGCTAAATGGATGCTGGGCTCTGTCTCCTGCTGGACAGCCCCTGTGGACAAGCTCGGGATTAGAGGTGTGACAAGGACAGAAGTGCATTTTGAGCCTGTACAACTTTGAATATTTGCTCTGTGCTTACTGGGCAGCAAGGCCCTTAGTGTCCATGTCCTGTGGAGATTTGGAATAAAGCTGTTTATTGCCCCTGGAAACATCCAGACCTGGGACTTCTGGAGCCCAAAGCATGAGATTTTTCTCCAGAGTAGGTTGTGTCTTAGTGTCCACACTCCGAGTCTAATGTGGATGTGACTCTGCTGATGACAGGTGTACAAGCTGTACTGTGGTGATGCAGTTTATTTTTTATTTATTTATTTATTTATTTTATTTTTTTGCGGTACCAGGGATCGAACCCACAACCTCGCGCTTGCCAGGCAGGCACTTATGCCACTGAGCTAAATCCCCAGCCCGTGATACAGTTTAGACTTCCCTGAAACTTTGCTTTTAATAAAATCATACACATACGTGGATACTTGGTAAATTATAAAGTGCTCAGGGCTGGGGATTTAGCTCAGCGGCATAAGTGCCTGCCTTGCAAGCATGCAGTCTTGAGTTCGATCCCTGGTACCAAAAAAAAAAAAATTATAAAGCACTCCCTTCCTTCCCTTTTTCCGACCCTTTCCTCCTTCTACAGACAATGACAAAGGCTCCAGCCAGGTGCAGTGCCAACTCCAGCTACACTGGTGAATAAGTCACGAAGCCAGTCTGCCTGGATTTCACAGTCTAGTTGAGGCAGACGAGTATCTGGCTAATTACCACCTGTGCTAATTGCCGTAATGGCAGAGCTTGCGCAGCAGGTAATTGGAGCAGAGAGTAGGGTGGCCTCACCTGCCTGGGTGCAGGCCAGAGGCTGTCAAAGCCACGGTGAGATCTTGAAGATGGCAGGATGGGGACTATTGGGGTGAAGAAGGCTGGGAAGGTCTTCTTGACGGGGGACTCAGCTTGTGCAAAGGCGTGCAGACTTAGCGAGGGGGCACCGTGTGTTCCTGCAGGAAAAGGGGAGTGCATGGCGGGAGGGCAGGGGCGGGGTTTGGCAGAACACACAGGGCCTGAGGGGTTCTCAGGTGTCAGAGGATGGAAGAACCAGGTGACCAAACCAACACCAGCGATGGATCCTTTACCAAAAGGGAGCCACAGAAGGGTCCCAAAGAATGGCACGATACGTCACATTGTACTCCAGGGCCAGGCTGGGGTCTGCCTCTGAGAGCTTGACTTGGGCTCTGCAGACCCTACACCTCAAGCCTCTGCCACTTCTAGAGTCACTGGGTCCCACAATTCCCTCCTAAATTATCTGTGAACCTGGCTCCCCCAAAAGAGGTATCACTCATCAGCTCTGTCTTTTTCTGGCCCAGTAGCTTTAGACAAATCTCTTCCATTCCAGAAGTTTTGGTTTCTTTATCTGCATAATGGGTAGAGTCCATTCGTGGGAGGCCATCATGGCGCCCAGTTGAGAGTCTTCTGGGCTTTGTCCAGGGCTCTGCTTGTGCACAGGGTGGGTATTTGCACACCATTTCCCAAACTCCCGTGGCTCCTGGCTGAGTCAGCTGCCTGACGTGCCTCAGAGCCCATGCTCAACTCCAGGGCGTGTGCCCTCTCCCTGTTGTACCAAGATGCTCCAGCTCACATCTTGGGACTCACTCATCATTGCTCTGTGCATACAAGGTGTCAGACTGCTGATGGCCTATCCCCAGCACTGACACACACACCCCCTTGCCCTGGATGGCTTCTCACTGAAGGACTGGCTGGCCTGCTCCCATCTTTTCTCTGAACAAGCATGTATCAAGGGGCCCACACAGGCTCAGGCCAAATAGCCTTTTATTATCCATCCACCCATCCATCCAGTCCATCATCTGTCCATGCATCCATCCATCCCTCCACCTGCCCATCTATTTGTCTATGATCTGTCCATTCGTCTGTCCATCTATGCATCCATCTGTTTGTCTACCCTCCCTCCACTCACCTGTCCATTCATCTGTTTCTGTTTTCATTCATCTTCTCTGAGCCCTTTCCCAGGCACAGTGCAAGGCCCCAGGAGGAAAAGGCTGAAGGGCACATCGGTGTGGTGGAGTGTGGAGCACAGGGGCTGGGGTTGAAGCACAAGTCTGGAGAGACCCGGAGGGGTCAGGGTAGAGTCTGGTGGGAGAGACACACCCATACAATGCTATGCTGTCACCGTGTCATTAAGAAAGAAAAGCTCAAGTCATTCAGGGAGAGGTGATGGGGTTCTGGGAGCACTGGAGAGGGGGCCCTGGTGGGGCACGGATTGGGCTTGTTGGATGGAGTCAAGGAATCCTAAGAAGCTGCAGCCCACAAACGTGTAGAGCTGGAGGAAGGATGGCTCTCCTGAAGGCTCTGACACTTCTGGCAGGCACAGGGGACCACTGCCTACCTGGGGGAGACCTGAGTTCAAGCCTCGACTGTGCATAACCTCCTGTGATGCTGTGTATAACCATGGGCAGGTCACCTCCTTGTTTGAACCCCAGTTTCATTACTTTAAGAATCCTCTTGAGTGGAGATGATAAAGTACACAAAACAATCAAATAGGATGGACTAAATGTTAATGTTTATTGTCCATTCCATCCTTCTGCTCACCAGCGGCTCTGGGGACTTCCAGGACCCTTGAAAGCCCTGGTTTGGTCTCCGATCTATAAAATGGGGACAGAACCTGTGCCCAGGATCTGGTAAGGGGTCAGTTAATATCAGTGGCTACTGTGGTCACTACAAGTCCCTTGACTATTGAGCTTGCACCTTGCCAAAGTGTGGGCACCACTGGCATTTCATGCTCTGCATCTGTCCTGACCCCACTGCTGCCCCCACCCCGGGCATCACAGGCTGGCGAGAGGGCCTTTTTGTACATGGCTCCCGCTGGCGGGCTCAACCTTCCCTTGGGTGACCTCCCTGCCTCCCTCCCTGCTCCCTCTGCCCACTCTGTCACATCATCCTGCTTTATTTTCTGTGGAGGACTTCAGGATATGACGGAGTCTTCTTTATTTATTATCTATCACAGCCTATAGTTTAGGGTTTGGTGTGTCTTTTTCCCCGTGCCCCTCCAGTTCCCAGCACAGAGCTGCGCACACAGACCGTGCAGTGTGTACAAGTTGACAGAAAGAAGGAAGAAAGAGCCTAGAGGGAGAGATGAGGGAGAGGAGAGGGAGGACAGCAGAGGTCTGAGGGAGGGCAGGGAGGGGTGACGGGGTAGAGCGCCTAGGGCTTTCTCCTCCTGTCCTTCTTCCAACACGGGTGGATCTGGGACGAGGCTGCTTAGGAAGCATCTGCTGATGGGATTAGCTAAGAAGTCCGGAAATCCTCCAGGGCGCCTCAACTCCTAGGCTGGATTCTCACCCGCTGTGCAAAGGCTTCGTTCAGTGAACACTTGGGCACCAACAGGGGGCCTCTGCTGCCACCTGCTGGGTATCTGGGGAAAAGGCTCTTAGGATCACCCAGAGAGCGCAGCACGCACTCACATGTGAACACCAGCAGCGACAGCAGAGCAGCAGCTATGACTTAGTAAAAGGTCACACTATATGCCAAGTACTATAAAGGCAAGCAGTCGTTATCTCCCAGCACCTTGAAATGTGGCCGGTGATATTCTTATGTATTTGTACAGACAGACAAGGAAACCGAGGCTCAGAAAGACAAAAAGCGGCTTGGCCCAGGCCCACAGCTAGAGAATGGCCAGGTCTGGATTCCAACCAAGGTCTCACTGGTCTGAAAATGGATCTGAGCCAAGTACTAGTGAAGGGTGGAGCAGGAAAGAGAGGGCGGCAGGAAGGTAGAGACTCGGGACACAGCTGACTCCAGAAAGGCTCACTCGGGGTCACTTCCTCCCAGCGTCCTGCTGCCACTAAGCCTCGCCTTCCTCACGACATCCTTCCATCCTTCTCTGGCACCCCCAGTACCACAACTGGGAAACCAAGGCACACAGGGCTGGGGCTTCCCGGAAGTGTGGGGCAGAGGCGAGCGGAACCCAGACCTGGCCTGCTGCCCTGGGGACCCAGGTGATCCACCTGGAGAAGGAGATGGGCACAACTACCCCCAGCCTCTGTGAACCGCCTCAGGTTCCAGAGCCTGAGGGGCAGGCTGTCGGAGACCTTGTGGGGCAGAGTCCCTGTGTGCTCTGAGTGATGCCCTTGCCAGGGTCAGGAGGTATCTGCAGAGGGGCAGAGGTAGCTGGAGTTAAAAAGACCAGCTCTCTTTTCCTGGATCTGCTGTTTTCTAGCTCTATGATCTTGGGTAACCTCCTTCATTTTGCTAAACCTCAATTTATCCTTCTGTAAATTGGGTCTAATTGCAGCCCAACATTTTATGAGAATCAAGAGAAAACATGTACATGGAGTTCAGAACAGAGTAATCCCTCCTATATAGCATTTGAAGGGCACCTACCCCTCAGAACAGATGACTGCCCCCCATCAAAGCCTCTTCAAGGCTGAGAAGCAGGTACTTTGTTGTGATTCTTCTACAGAGTTGGGGAAACTGAGTTACTGGGTCAGGAAGTGCCTGGGCCCTGGCTTCAGCCTGAGTCACAGCCCCAATGGCAGGAAACCTCCTCCCAGCCACCTCCACAAATGCTTTGTGCCCCTGTTTGCTGCCTTACTTCCCTCCCCACCCCTTCCAGCCTGGCCGGGGGTGCTGGCAGGAGCCCACCACAGCCCAGGCATGGTCTGTCCCAAAAGGCCTGTGTCTCCTTGAGGGAAAGAACCACCTACCTTTAGCTCCTTCAGTGAGGAGCAAGTACACAGTGGGTGCTCCTATGTCTCTGATGAGCGACCCACACTCCACACACATGCACAGCCCCACTTTATGGATGAGGGAACTGCGGCCCGGAAGGTGAGGCCATTTTCCTAGGACCCCACAGCTGTGTTGGGGTAGGGCTCTGTGCTTGCTATGCGGCATCCAACAGAGAAATCTTTGGGTCTGGGTTGCCTGGGGCCGGGCAAGTTCCCCCAGCACAGGCTGGCGACGAAGGACTCTGGCAGGAAGCCCTTCCCATCCCGATTTCCCCAGCACTAGGACACTCTGACGTCAGCGTGCCCACATTCCTGCTTCCAGTCGCAGGGCGGGGGCTCGGATTTCCTCCCTCCAGCTTGGCATCACAAACAGGAAGCGGGCTGTGTGGGCAGGCCTGAGCCAGGGCGCGGGGAGGATGGCTGGATCCATCAGCCACCTCCTGCCAGCAGGTGCCCACCTGGCCTGCAGCACCCAGGGAGGATGAAGAGTTTGTTGTAACCTGCCCGAGGAATCTGCTGTCCCCAGAGACACTCACACAGGATCTTCACTGATCTTGTCCCTTCTGGGTCGCCACAGAAGGCTGCACTGAGCAGTGGCTTGGCTGTCACTGGCTGCAGTCCATCCCGCTGATGACTATGATGGCCACCAACTATAGTGTGCTTGCTCTGGCCATGGACGTCACAGGGGCACCCGCTAAATTCTCACTAGCAATGCTTTTACCTTCCTCTGGGTGCTAGCGGGTTAGATTAATTCCCAAAGTCCACGGGGTGGGCGTTGGCAGAGCAGAGATTTGGCCCTGGCTGTCCGGCCCAGAGCCGGCACACAGGGCTTTGCTGGGCTCAGCCTCTAATGAGGTCTCTCCTGGACTCACCTCTCCATGACTCACCTCTGCCTGAGGAACACAATCCATGCTCGGAGAAGACTGTGTCCTCGGTCCCCTGCTGTCCATCCTTCCCCAGCCTGGTTTCCCTGCTTTACGGGTTCCCATCTGCTTTTGATGCCAGCAGAGGGACAACAGGGTCTGCTCATGGCGGCTTCGGGGTGTTGCAGGGAGCTGCAGACTGTGGGTCCTCCCGTGGGCTTTGGACTGGGACCAACAGCAGGCACGTGCCAGGTGCTGCTCTGGAGACTACACTCTGAGAACCCTGGCCTGGAGGAAGCCAGGTACGGGGCTGGCCGTGAGGGAGCGGGGTGGGAAGAGGGTACCAGGCTGCTCTGATGGGGCCATGCCTCAGCGTCCTCATCTGCCAACATGGAGAACAGCAAATGCGTCCCACCACTCAGAGCTGTAAGGACTGACGGACACAGGAGAAAAAGGGGCTGGAAGTTATTTCTCCCGGACTCAGAGGCGCTTTCTCAGGCAGGTTCTGTCCACAAATGCTTGCTGGCAGATAATTCTGTTCCTTCCCAAGACACTTGGGCTTCAATACCCATGGGGGTAGCATGGATTTTTTTGCTCTGAGGGCTACAGTGGCCACTGGTCACAGCTGGGAAACAGCAGCGGAGGAGTCAAGCTAGGGCTTAGTGTCTTGGTCACTTTTCTCTGGCTGGGACACAGTACCTGACTGACACCTACAACTAAAAAGAAGGAAGGGTATTGACTCACGGTTCAGTTTCCAAGAAGAAACGGCATGGTAGGGCCACACGGCGGGAGAGAAGTTGCTCACCTCAGGTCGGCCAGGAAGCAGAGAGAGGGACGGGAGGAGCCAGGAGGGAGACACTGTATTTCTTCCTACCTCTGCCAGCCAGAGCCCACTTCCCAGCAGGAGTCAGCTCTTCTGTCCACATGGTTGAATCACCTCCCAGTGATCATGCGAGGCATTGGGGGGACATGTGGATATAAACCATAACAATCGAGTGCCTGGCCACCTGCAGTGTGCACTCCCTGAAAGAGCAGAATCCTGGGGGCTAGAGGCTTCTCTCAGCTGGAAATATCCCTCCAACTCTAGTCCCTCTCCAGCCAGTTTTCTTTTCCATGATGTCAGCTACCTGCAGTCAACTATGGTTCTAAAAATTTTTTTTGTATGTTTTTTGCTATGTAGTTCAGGCTGACCTTGAACTCAACTCAGTGTAACTCAGGCTGGCTTCAAACCTGTGATGATCTTTCTACCTCTGCCTTCTGAGTGCTTGGATGACGGGCATCGGCTGCTGTACCTGACTTGGTTGGAAAATACTCAATGGAAAATTCCAGAAATTAGCAATTGATAAGTTTTGAACTGTCCATCCTTCTGAGTACTGTGATGAAATGTTTACCTTACCTGGGACAGAAATCATCCTTGTGTGCAGTGTACTCCCTGTATACAATACCCACCCGTACATAGCCATCTTGTGCAACGTTGGATGTTGTATGGCAGAGCTGTGTCCAGTGACACTTATTTGATTTGATAAACGGCCCCAAAGAGCAGGATTAGTGATGCTGGCGAATTACATATGCTTCACTTCTGTGAAAAGGTAAAAGCTCTTGATTCAACAAGGAAAGAAAAAGAATCGCATGCTGAGGTCATTGAGCTCTGCAGTAGTACGATCTATGACACTGTGAAGAACAGGAAAGGATTTCTTGACAACTTTGCTGTCTCTTTTCACACTGCCAAACTTCTAACCACGGTGCAAGCTAAGTTCTTAGTTATCATGGAAAGGCATTAAATCCGTGTATGTAGGTGTAGGAAATTAGATGGTGTGTACAGGTCTTGGTACCACGGTATCTGCAGTTTCAGGCATGCACTGGGTTCTTGAAGCCCTCAATAAGCGAACGAGGGGAGGGTTGCTGCACAGGCCCAGCCGCCTGAATCAGTTGGTATTCTCAGGTTGTGGCGCCCCCTGCTGGTCATCATGTAAAGAGGAAAGTGGGGAGCCTGATCTCTGCTGGGCTGGGTTTGTTTTATTCAAGCATGTGTTCTACAAAATGGTGGTTGTTGTTGTTGTAGTAGTTGCTACTGTTGCTGTTGCTGCTGCTGCTACTGCTGTTGTGATTGTTGAGACAAGGTCTTGCTAGATAGTTTAGGCTGGCCATGCACCCGTGATTATCCTCCTGCCTCAGCCTCCTGAGTAGGGGGAGCACAGGCATGTGCCGCCATGCCTGGCTTCCGTCCATTAAGTGCTCCCCCCTGGGCCAGCACAAGAAACACACTGGGACGGTGACAGACACGACGGCTGCTCTGTCTGAAAGGATAGGTGTTAACCGCATACTTCTGCAGGGTGGACTTGTGTGGGGTGGGCCTGGGGGTGGGGCTCAGTGTTAGAGCTCTGCGCCTAACAGACCGATGCTCAAGACCCAGCCCCAGAAAATCAAAATAATAAATAAACAAGAGAGAAGGAAGGGAAAGGTCAGGCTGCACTGGAGCGCGTGCCTGAGGGACTGGCCGTGTCAGCCTAGGTCAAGGCTTGCAGTGACTGGTTTATTAGACACTAATTGGGAGAAAATTGTGGGGACCTGGTGGGAAGTTTTACAGAGGAAAGGACACATTCCTAACTTAACCAGGCGGCATCACTGGACTAACTGATGGATTGGATGGGGGGGTAGAGGTAGAAAGAGGGACCAACATAGCTCCTGAGACCTAAGACTTCACAACTGCAGAGCTCAGGAGATGAGGATCTGGCGTTTGTTAGTTGACTGACTAATCGGTGGAGTGATTGGTTGGCAGGAAGTGGTTGCTGGAATGTGTGAGAGGTCCAGGGGCAGTTTTCATGTCTAGCAGTGGCCCAGAGGGGCTGTCCAGTGTCCACAACTGTAGGAATCAGTACTCAGGCGAGGCTTGTGTGAGAAGTACGTTCTGGAGTCACCTGGCTAGAGGTCATTCTTATGGGCATGAGTGTGCACCACCATGAGAGGCTGTGGAGGCCTGGGCTGGTTCTCCACACCAGGCAGAGCCCACCAGAAACAGCTTGCTGCGGACATGGCGTGGTCTAAGTGTGTCCCCCACGGTGCACGCATTGAAACTCAGTGCCCCACCAACAGGCCTGAGACGTGCGGCCTTGGCAGAGCGGGTCCGTTCACTGCTGGGGCACTGTCTGGGGAACACACCAATGCAGCCACAGCGAGGCCAGCAGGAAGGCTCGCTCCCTTCCACTCCTCTGCTGGGCCTTCCCCAGATGCTGACGCCTTCACCATCATGGCACCCGCACCATCCGGGCCTCGCAGGCGCCTGAACCATAAGGAACAAATCTCTGTTCTTTATAAGTTACTAGTCTCAGGCAACTTGTTGTGGCAGCTCCAAGCAGTCTAAGACAGGAAGGATGGACTGCAGAGGATGCTCTGGGCCGGATCCTCTGGATCGGCCAGCACCTGCTCCCTGAGGCACCTGTCCGCCCACAGGGCTGGGCTTTCCGGCCTCGGAGGGCGCACCCAGCCTGAGGGTACCGGGTCCATTTCCGTGTTTCTCCATGCTTGCTAGACGTGCAACGCGCTATCCATGTGCCACAGAGCCTGCGCCCTCCGCGTGTTTCTAAGGCCCTTTCCTGCCCGTCTTCCGCCTGTGTGATTGGCTTGCTCCCTTGCACTCCTCTCTTTCCTGCCCTTCCTCTGTGCTCTCCCTGAGCTGTCGTGATTTGACTCCTCCTTATCCTCCTCCTCCTCTTCTTCCTTCTCCCTTCCTCTCCCCTCTCCTCCTCCTCCTCCTCTTTTGGTGCCAGGGTTCCTGGATGGAATCCAGTGTGTCACAGATGCCAGGCAAACACCCTACCATTGAGCTACACCCCAGTACTCATCTTCAGTTTTGAAGGCTATCTTAGCATATCAAATTGTGTGTTAAGAATTTTTTTAAATAAATTTATTTAAAGAGAAAAAACAAAACAAAACAGAATAAAGGGTAGCCACAATACAGTATTCCAAGGAAAAAAGGAAAAGAACAACAACAAAAAAACCTAAGAAATTATTGCTTGACAAATTACATACTGACTTCTTAGAAATAGTTGTTCAATTTACAAAGTTAAAACATGTAAAGTAGACATTCAAACAGTGAGACTGTTAACAGTTCTGCTCCA
>PVJX010036544.1:0-17541 GCA_004027295.1 Dolichotis patagonum
TGCCTGTGATAGGAGAAATCCATCAGGTGTCACACATGGGACTGTAATTCCATGAGGAGGGCGGCAGAGGTGAAAAGTGGAGGTTTCTCCCTGTGACTGACCTTGGGGGTGGGCAGTCAGGAGATGGAGAGGCAGTCACTGTGGGAATTGGACAGAGCAGTCATGTGCAAAGGCCCTGGGGTCGGGGGTCTATGGTTTTGCTCTAGAGCTTCGAGGAGGCTTGGGTGTGGTCCAAGCAGAGTTCAGAGCAGGGTAGTGGTGCTGCTGCAGGGGCCCAGGGGGGTGGTCTGGTTGATCTGTGGTGTTGGGGAAACTGGGGGGCGGGGTTCAGGGTGCAGCGGTCTCCTATTTGCCACCGGATGGGGGCAGCACAGATGCACAGACAGGCCGAGGCTGACTTGGGTGGGGGTGGCAGGCCTTGCAGCCTCGAGGCTTGCAACCACCAATCCGCGCCTGGCTTGTGCCGCAGCCGCTCTCCCCTTTGTCATCCTGACCCTGGTGAACTCCCCGTACAAGCGCGGGTTTTACTGTGGAGACGACTCCATCCGCTACCCCTACCAGCCGGACACCATCACGCACGGACTCATGGCCGGCGTCACCATCACGGCCACGGTCATCCTGGTGAGACCTGGAGGGGTGGGGCAGGAGTGCGCCCCGGAGGAGGAGGAGCCGGGTCTGGGGCCCCGCCCTGCCCCGCTCGGGCGGGGGTGGGGTGCGGGGACCCGGCTCCGGGCCCCTCACCTGCGGCCCTGCAGGTCACCGCGGGGGAGGCCTACCTCGTGTACACGGACCGCCTCTACTCTCGCTCCGACTTCAACAACTACGTGGCCGCCGTCTACAAGGTGCTGGGCACCTTCCTGTTCGGGGCGGCCGTGAGCCAGTCCCTGACCGACCTGGCCAAGTACATGATCGGCCGCCTGCGCCCCAGCTTCCTGGCCGTCTGTGACCCCGACTGGAGCCGGGTGAACTGCTCCGGCTACGTGCAGGGGGACGTGTGCCGGGGCGCCCTGGCCAACGTCACCGAGGCCAGGTGGGTGGGGCGGCCGCGCGGCCTGTGGGAGGCAGGGCCGGCGGGGTGGCGCCCCCTGCTGACCGGCGCCCCCGCCCCCAGGCTGTCCTTCTACTCGGGCCACTCGTCCTTCGGGATGTACTGCATGGTGTTCCTGGCGGTGAGTGGGGTGCCCGGGGGTCTCCCTGGCTGCAGGGCCGGCGGGGTCGCTGGTTTGTGCGGACGGGCGGACGGACGGGCTAACGCCCCGTCCGCCTCAGCTCTACGTGCAGGCCCGGCTGCGCTGGAAGTGGGCGCGGCTGCTGCGGCCCACGGTCCAGTTCTTCCTGGTGTCCTTCGCCTTCTACGTGGGCTACACGCGCGTGGCCGACCACAGGCACCACTGGAGCGACGTCCTCGTCGGCCTCCTGCAGGGGGCGCTGGTGGCCGGCCTCACTGTGAGCCCCTGGACCCCCCACCCTGTCCGGCCAGCCTTGTGGGATGGGATGCCACCCTCGCTGGGACCCCCGTCCCCTCCCCGTCTTGGTCCAGCCCTGCTGGCCGCTGCCCGGCCTCGCCCTCTGACCGCCCTCCTTCCCCCCCAGGTCCGGTACATCTCAGACTTCTTCAAAGTCCGGCCCCTGCCACGGCCCTGCTTGGAGCGGGAGGAGGACGGGGAGACGGAGGGCGAGGTGGAGGGGCCCCGCAAACCCAGCCTGGCGCTGACCCTAACCCTCTCCGAGGCCCAGCCGAACCACTACGTGTTCCCGGTGTCCTCTTCCTGAGACGGAGCCTCGGGCCGTTTTGCTCATTGTCCCTCTGCTCCCAGGTGGGCAGCGCGTGGACGGGCCCCGGACCCTGTGGCTGTGGTGGCAGCGGAGCCCCCCCGGCCTGCTCCTCCTGGGCGGCTTGGAGCCTGGCCTGGCCTGGCCAGCTCTCCCGCCGCTGGGGCTGGGGGCCCTGGGCGTGGGGTGCCCGCTTCCACAGGGCGCGGTGGCCCCAGGGCACCGAGTCGCCCCAGAGCTGCACGCGAGGGCCCGCAGGTGACGCCTGGGGCCGGTGGAGTGTGGAGGTGACCGCGGTCATGTCCAGCGCGGCGCAGCTGCACCGAGGGCCACGGTGACCCCTGCGGCCCTGCCCTCCCCCTGTGCGGAGGCTCAAGCAGGCGCCGATGTGGGGGGCTGGAACCCCGACTGTGCCGGCACTTTGAAAGCTTCCGTCTTCAGTGTGGGAGGGAACCATAAACTGAATTTTTACCAAGTGCCTCTGTGACCCAAGTGACTGATTTTGAAGTGTCAGTTTTTCATTCCTGCACCGAGACCGGCTTGCTTCCCTTTTTCTCTCTCTCTCCCCCTTTCTTTTCTTTCTTTGAGACAAGGTCTCGCTATGTCCATTGAGTCCCCGACCTACCAGCATCTTCCCTTCTGGGAGAACCTTCGTGGGTTGGATTCGTTGCTAATCCGACGGAGTAAAGGTTTCCTCCGCAGGTGTTCGTGAGCTGAGGGCTTACTGTAGTCCACGCTGGCCTTGAACTCATGGGTAGCTCAGATTGGGCTGCAGTGTTCAGAGACCCTCCTGCCTCAGCTTCCTGAGTGCTGGGTGTGTGAGGCGTGACAGGCATGTGTTGCTGTGCTTGGCTGAACCTGCTTCTTTACCCCCAGTGGGTTTGTGCGTCAGGTGCGAGGAGGCTGATGGAACAGTTGGGGGGGGATACCTGGGGGAGTACCCCGCTGAGGTGCTGGGGGGGATTGGGAAACGGAACCCTGGTGGCCTGGGGGGTTTTGTCAGGCAGGTTCCTGAGCAGGCCGCCTCTGGGAGGCTCTTGTGGCTAAGGAGCAGGGTCTCCCAGAAAGCAGCAGAGGGGGGACAGGGTCCTCACAATCATGAATCGCACCCCAGCGCTTCCCACACCCCACTGAGGTATAGGGCGGACGTGGCCAGAGCGCCGGGTCCCAGCATCCGGGTTACTCAGAGGGCATCACCAACTGCAAGGGGCTGTGTCCTTATTTGCATAGAAATTCCGCATTAAATGCCTTAACGGTTGCTGGGTGTGGAGCCACACTCCTGTCCTTACAGCCCTCGGGAGGCTGAGGCAGGAGGGTTGCTGTGAATTCAAGGCCAGCCTGAACTACTTAGGGAGACCATGTCTCCACAGAACAAAACAAAACAAAACAAAACACCAAACATGCTTCCTTGCTGGCAACACGCGTCAAATACCTTCTGTTACTGACCCTCACTGATCTCCAGGCCAAGGTTATCACCCCGGGTTCCGATCAGCCCCTCTGCTCCTGGGGCCCAGGCTGATTGACCCTCGATGCCCCTCTCCCGCGGGCAGCCCGAGGCCCATTCGGTTGGTTTAGCCAGCGCTGCCTGCACCCCGAGGCTCCCGCTCCTATCACTCAGTCTCCCCCCAACCCTGGCCATGCATTTTTGTTTTCCAGACCAGAGTCTGACTAGGTAACCCAGGCTGGCCTCCGGCTTGTGATCCTCCTGCCTCAGCCTCCTGAGTGCTGGGGTGACAGATGTGCACCCCCACCCCTTTATGGCCTTGGCCGTAAACTCCAGTGGCCCAGGCTGTATCTGGAGTTGACTGCGATCTCTGCTTTACGTCCCCTCTGCTGCTGGCCTCTGTACCGTACTTGTGTCAATCTGCATGACGCGGTACTGCAGAGGAAGCTGGGGCCGTCCCCGAAGGCTACAGAAGAGTGTGACCCGCCGACACCTTGGCATCCTCATTCCAGCCTCCAGAGCTGAGGGTAAATTTCTGTTTCAGGCCCCTAATTTGCAGTCTTTCATTATGGCAGCCCAGGAAATGGATATGCTGGTTGCTCTTCACTAAAGATGTGCTTTATTTGGGGCCGGGGATTTAGCTCAGTGGTGCGAGCGCCTGCCTGGAAAATGTGAGGTCATGAGTTCGATCCCTGGTACCAAAAACCAAAAAAACCCGATGTTGAGCTGGGCATGGTGGTACATGCCTGTTACCCAGCCCTTGGAGGCTGAGGCAGGAGGATTTCTGCAAGTTGGAAGCCAAATGGGGAGAGACAGAGAGAACCAGTCTAAAAAAAAAACCCCAAAAAACAGAGTAGGGAGGTTTGCTTTGTTCTTCTCCACCCACTTTGCTGATTGCTATGTGATATGAAGCTTGAATGTGAGGAATCCTGGGGACATTTGGACTTCGCTCAGGGCAAGAGGCCAGGAAAGGGCTTGGTGTTTGGCGGCAGGTGCGGCTTAGATAAGGGCAGGGTGTGCAGGTAGGAGGGCGCTGGCACGGCCTGGGGCCTCCTGGCTGTCAGCCTTACTGTCCCGCCCCGGGGATGTTTCTGTGTGCAGGTCCGGAGCCACAGGCCGGGCAGCTCCCCTGGGGCACCGGATATCCGCCCCTCTGCGCCCCCTCTCTGCGCCTCCTGCTCCACTTAGTCCTGTTTCTGCGGGGTGGACAGAGGACGGGAAGAGGGGGGCTGTGTCTACCACCACTGCCCACCCCTCGGCCTGCAGGACCAGCCCCTGTACCCTCCCTGGGCTGGGCTGTGTCTCGGCGGAGGAGGGCTGGTGGACTTTACTAAGACCTTTGCCGTCACTTTAATTTGTAATCTTTTTTAAAGAAAAAAAGCTGGGTGTGGTGGTGCACACCTGTGATTCCTGCGCTCTGGGAGGCCGAGGCAGGAGGATGCAGCAAATTCCAGGCCAGCCTGGGCTACCTAGAGAGCTTCCGGACCAGAACGGCACAGGGAGACTGCGTTTCACATTTTGTTTCTCCGCGGGAGAGTGAGGATCTGAGGTTTCCTTAGAGGAAGGGAATACATGTGTATGCAGACACCCCAAGCCTCCCGCCCCAACAGATGCACGCAGCCCCATCTGGCCTTCACCTCGGTGGCCACAGAGCTTGCAGGAAACCAGTGAAGGAATGGGGAAGAGCTCAAGGAGGGGCGTGTGGCAGAGGGGACAGAGAAGCAGCCGGCTTTCAAGGAGACCACCCCTTCCCAAGTGCCCCACTCCCTCAAGTCCTAGGTTTGTCTCTGTCTGGGCCCCAGACCTGATTTTATTTTAGTTTTTTGGAGGTAGGGTCGTCCTGTGCAGTCCAGGCTGGCCTTGAGCTCACTCTGTAGCCCAGGCTGGTCTCAAACACTCAGAGATCCTCCTGCCTCAGCCTCCCGAGTGCTGGGGTGACAAATCTGCACCGCTACTCCCTGGTGAGATTGGTGTTTGTGTGGAAAACAAAACCAAAACAAGGCAAAACAAGAGCTATTAATACAGCGGGCCCGAAATTGAGGACACTGTATGGGTGCCAGGGGGACCCACGTCAGGACCCTTCCCGGCTCTTCCTGCCTCTTCTCTGTCTTGGAGGGGCAGCTCGGTCCAGTGGTTACTCCTGGCCTCTGCGCTTTGGAGGAGGAAGTCTCCTCCGCAGCGCCCTTGGCCTCGGCCTGGGCGTGGAGGTGAGCAGCGCGGGTGTCCTGTGCCTGCTGGGCCGCGGTTTTATTGAGAATGACTTTCCCTTCCGGAAAACACAAAGCCCCAGCTGACCCAAGTCCACGCGGGCCCAGGCCCCAAGGCTGCTCTTCTGCGTGCGGCCTCGCCCTGCCCCAGACACGGGCTCTCCCCTGCGTGTGCCGCTCGGCCTGCATGACGACTGGCGAAACTTGAAACATGACTCATGTGACCTTTGCTTTACTGCCCAAAGAAATGGCCAGTCGGGCGTGGTGCCGCAGTCTCATAAACCAGCGCTCAGGAAGCCGAGGCAGGAGATTTACGGCGAGTTGGAGGCCAGCCTGGGCTACACAGTGAGTTCAGGGCCAGCCTGAGCTGCGTAGTGAGCCTGTCCCAAAAAACAAAACCCAAAACCCAAAAAAAGGAAAACGGAAATGGCCTCCCTCACATTTTCCGCACAGGTCCCCAAGAGTCCTGCCCCGTGGCGCAGGGTCTTGGAGCTGCCCACCCTCAGGGCCTGCTTGTGCCCCTGGGGGCTCACTGGTACCTCGGGCCGCAGAACGAGGGCAAGCTGAGCGGAATACGTGAAGCGTCCCCACAACCCACAGCTAAGCGGTAGAGCAAGATAGTTCCTAAAAAGAGAGCACATGCGCGGAACGCAGGGCCCGCAAAAACCCCACGATTCCCGAACATTGCGGACCAACCAGCAAAATGCTATTTTCGGGGTGGGGGGCAGCAGGTATAACTCAGCAGCACAGCGCCCGCCTGGCAAGTGCAAGGTCCTGAGTTTGATTCCCGCTACAAAAAAAAAAAAGCGTTCTATTTTCAATCCTTCATTTGCATCTGGCACTGGTCACAGGGCCAATCAGAGCTGCTCTTTTCAGCCCTTCATTTGCATCTGGCACTGGTCACAGGGCCAATCAGAGCTGCTCTTTTCAGCCCTTCATTTGCATCTGGCACTGGTCACAGGGCCAATCAGAGCTGCTCTTTTCAGCCCTTCATTTGCATTTGGCCCTGTTCACAGGGCCAATCAGAGCCGCTCTTCTCAGTCCTTCATTTGCATCTGACGCTGTTTGCAAGTCCAATCACAGATGCTCTTTTCAATTCCTCATTTGCATCTGGCGGGAAGCCTCGAGAGCGTTTCCACAGAGTGCTTTAAAGCTGGCCTGAGGCCAAGTGAGTTTTTGACAGGACAAATGTCCCAAAGCCTTATTTGCAAGATAGGGAAGCTAAACCGGGGAATTTTGGTTACAACAGATCCCTCTCCCTGATCTGCGGACCAGCTGGGAGCCTTTCTGGTCTTACCCTGGAGAGCGCACCTGTTCGCTGCTTTTCTATGTCTTGTCCATTTCTTTGGGACACCGAGAACCTGAAGGCAGCCCCGAGGGACCCTCCATCAGGTAACAAGGGGAGCTTTCACCTTCCTGTTTTGTTTTATTTTATTTTATTTTTTTGAGACAAGGTCTCACTATGTAGGTCAGGCTGGCCTCGACCCATGGTGATCCTCCTGCCTCAGCCTCCTGAGGGCTGGGTGACTTGTGTGTACCATCATCCCCGGCTGGTCAGTCTCTTTGTGAAAGGGTTTGGAATGAGCTTCTAGAAGCTGAGAGCCCCACAGTTCTCAGAGGGTCCCCGTATACCTGAGTGGCCCCTAATAATTATTCACGAGAGGGGGAAACCCAGCTCGGACGTGCTACACGTGCTGTCTCTGCCTCTTTTTCTTAGGGTCAGGATCAGGCCTAGGTCAGACATTTTTCTCTTTGTTGAGACAAATACCCGACACCCACAAGTTAAAGCAGAAAGGTTTATTTTCGCTTGCAGTTTGTGGAGGTTGCTGTCCGCAGCGGGCTGGCTTCCAGGCAGGGGTTGGTGTCAGAGCGGAAATGGTTCATGGCGTGGCCAGCAGCAAAGGCAAACCTTCCGGGCTTGTGTTCCATCCGGGCTGCTGGATGCCCCCCCCCCCCAGGCCGGGCCTTGCTGTTACCACCCAGAGCTCCAGGGAGCGGCTGATTAGCTACGACACCCCCTTAGGCCGTATTCCCACACCCTAGACCCAGCCCCCTCCACAAATCCCCATCTGTGAGCGGGTGAGGTTTTGGGGAGCATCCGGGTATCTAGATACCAACCTTACAGGGGCCAAGGGTTAGGGCTGGGGTTATGGTTGAGACTGGGGTTAGGGTTAGCCTTAGGTTAACATTAGGGTCAGGTTAGGGTTAGAGTGAGGGTTCAGGGTTAGGGTTGCGGTTAGGGACAGGGTTAGTGGGTCAGGGTCAGGGTCCCGGTCAGGCTTCGTTTTAAGTTTCCAGCTCAGACTCAGCGTTTAGGGTTAGAGGTCCGCGTCAGGCTCAGAGTCTGGGAGGCTGAGACAGGAGGATGAAAATTTGATCGCAGGGTTGGGAACATAATCAGGTCCTGTGAAAATATAAAAGGGCTGCGTATGCACTAGGCCCTGGGTTCAATCCACCTCCTGGCAGTAACACCCAAAACACCCAAACATAAGCCGGAAAAATGACTGAATAAAAGAACCCAGCAGGAGGGGAAATCCGGTGCGTCGCTCAGCGTGGGACCCCAGAGAGTCTGCGTCTGGGGTTGGCCGGAGACTGGGAGGCCACGCGGCGTGCTGTGATTGGCTAGGCTCACAGAGGGCGGGGCTGTGGGCTGGGTGACCCGGTGGGGCAGGGGAGAGGCGGTGGCTGTGGGCATTTTCTGCACCCGGTGTCACCAGGGAGGTGGAGGCTTCCTTGGTGGCCAGAGGGACCCCTGTGACAGCTCTAAAGGAAACCGAAAAGGCGTGAGGGCTGCTAGACGCATTCCTGGAAGCCAGCAATACCTTGAGTCCAAAACCAGACAAGCAATCGACTTAAAACAATAAAAAGAAAAAAATATATATAGGCATTGGCACACACTGCGACCCTCCATGTGTGATTTCCATAAGGGTTACGCCGTCTTGGCCACGAGAGGCACTGCTTCAGTTAAATCCCAGCCGCCGGGGAATAGCTCAGCGGCACAGCGCCTTCCCGGCAAGTGTGAGGTTCTGAGTTCGAATCCCATTTTTTTTTTTTTTTTAGTAGAATACATTCATTGAGAGAAAGAAAACTTCTGTCCAAGAGAGAGACAGAAGAGGTCCTGAGGGGGCTGCTGAGGGTCCAGGGATTTTTTTATAGAGCAAAACCACAAGGTGAGGCGGATCTAAGGTGGGGGAAAAATGGGACCTCACAAAGCAGCCCTGCTTAATTCTGCGCCTGGTTAGCACTTGCGCAGACGCCTGTCTCCGGTACGTGCCTCAGGAAAAGAAGGAAGGGAAGGAGGAGGACCAAATACGGAAGAGAAGAAGAAAGAAAAAGAAAAATTTTAAGAAAGGAGCGTTCAATCCCCAGTACCAAAATAAATAAATAAATAAATAATAATAATAAAAAAAGTGTCTTGAGGATAAAATTTAAAAAAAAAGGAGCGGAAAGGGGGAAGAAAACCAGCAAAATAGACAAAAAGAGAGAGACGGGAAAACAAAATAAAGACAACCAAGGCAGGTCCCAGGCAAAGGGCCCTCATGGTCCGTGGTCACCGCGGTCTGCGAGCCATCGCCCGTCCCCTGCCTTGCTGGGTTGCCTGGTTTCCTGCCCGGGAGGGCAGGCCTTGCTGGGCCTGGCTAACTTGGGCCTAGGTCTGGGGACAGGAGGGTGCGGCTGGTTCTTGCAAGTCACCTCCTGTCTCTGCAGGGTAAGTCCCAGCGGGGTGGGGGTGGGGTTTGGGGGCTCCCTGGCGGTTACCCGCCGCGGGTGTGGCCGGCCAGCCAGTGTCCCCTAGGGCGACACTTGTCACCGTGTACACAGAGGCCTGGCTGAATCATTTCTGGGTTGACCTGGTCTCTTCTTTCCCAAGGGTCCTGCCTGTCCCTGTAGGCTGATCCTTTGCAGGGCTGCCGGGTGTGGTGGCACACGCTTGTAATCCCCTCACGTGGAGGCTGAGGCAGGAGGATTCACGTGAGTTTGAGGCCAGTGTGGGCTACACAGTGAGCCTCTGTCTCAACAAACAAAGGAGCAAAAGAAAAAAAAAAAAAACCAGAGCATTTTTCACATAGACCTTCCCAAAGCTACAATATATGGGTGACAATGATTTCATCATAGTCTATCTTTTCAAATAATTTTGGGGTCAAAGAAAGAAAGGCTAAGATGGGGATTTAGCTCAGCAGCACAAGTGCCTGCCTGGCAAGTGCCAGGTTGTTAGTTCAATCCCCGGAACCAAAAAAAAAGCTAAATATATTCTTACATACAAAAGAAAGAAAGGTTAGTGGCTGTGGTGATGCACACCTGCCATCCCAGTACTCAGGAGGCTGAGGCAGGAGGATCACTGAATTTGAGGTCAGCCTGGGCTACAGAGTGAGATCCTATCTCAACAACAAAAAAAAGCCCCCCAGATTTTTTATTAGTACGTCTTAGCGTTATTGTGGTGTACAGTTGTCCTGGGGAGTCGGCACGTTTCTTTCTTAATCTCCTTCTCTTTCCCTCCCTTCTCCCAGAACTGTTTTGTTTCGTTTTGTTTGTTTTTGAGATGGGGTCTTGGTATATAGTTCAGGTTGTTCATAGATCTTGATGGATTTTACCCCTGAAACCATTTGGTCTTGGGTTTTCGTTTGCATGGGGGTGGTTAATAACTGTCTCCATTTCCCTTTTAGTTTTATTTGTTTTATTTTGTCTTTTGAGACAAGGTCTCAGCTATGTAGTTTGGACTGGCCTTGAACTCACTATGGAGCCCAGGCTGGCCTCGAACTCACGGTGATCATCCTGCCTCAGCCTCCCCGGTGCTAGAATTACAGGTGTGCACCACCTGACCTGGCTTCGCTCATATTTTCTGTTCCTTCTGGAGTGTGTCTGTGTAGGTTGAGTGTTTCTGTATTTGTCTACTATATCCCAGGTGTTGGTGTAGGCCTAGAAACTTCTTAGCTAAAACGTGACGTTTACAGTTCTTCCGGTGTATGCTGCCGCGATTACATGAGAACCCTATTATTGTGGGCATGAGAGGTGGAGGGTGCCTGGAAGAATTCTGTTCAACTATGACTCGCCTCGTTTTTATTTCTGTATTTGGAGACAGAGTCTTGCTGTATAGTTCAGGCTGCTCTTGACTTCATCATGTGCCCCAAGGTGGTCTCAAACTTGTAGTGATCCTCTTGCCTCAGCCTTCCAAGTGCTGGGAGTGCAGGTGTTCACCGTCACGCCTGGCTCCTGCCTCAGATTTAGGATGCCCGTGACCTTAATTCTGACTTGAGGCAGGAAATTTAAAGAGGGATAAAATAAGGCGTGTTTTTTGGGGGGAGGGGAGTTGGTACCTGGAATTGTGGTTCTGGTAACACGCTGGTTGGGGTTGGTCGGGCTTTTTGAAAAGTAACTTTTCTTAAAGCAGGGCTCATCCAAAAGAACAGAATCCTCTGGGTATATTTTTCTTTTTTTGGTATTTATTTATTTAAATTTTATTTTATTTTTGGTACCGGGGATCAAACTCAGGACCTTGCGCTTGCCAGGCAGGCGCTTATGCTGCTGAGCTAAATCCCTGGCCCTACATTTTATTTATTTTTTTCAAATCCATTTTATTCAAAGGTAAAATGAAAGAAAAGAAGAAGAAAAATAACAACAAAATTTCAAAGCACGTCGGCCAGGGGTAACAATGGACCCCAAATCATCCTCAGGGGATTTCGGGTTGCTGCTCGCGCACTCCCCCTGCTGGAGGCAGGAAGTGGTTTTTTCCTGCTCTTGGCCGCGAGAACCGGTATTTCCCGTGTTAATTTTCCCTGAGAGCTTGGGAATTCCTACCACAGGCTCCCTGGGACTTTAAGCTCTCAAAGTTGTCCCCGCTTAGCCTTGGGGAACCCAGCGGTCACAGAGTAAGCTGTCACATTCCTTTCAGACTTCTGTTTTGTACTAGAGATGGAACACAGGGCTTCACACCCAGCTATGTCTCCACCACAAAAATACCTGTCTCTGTCTTGTCTGTTATCTAGCTATTTATCAATCACCTATCTATCTACCTATCTATCTATCCATCTATCATCTATCATCTCCATCTCTGTATATGGCGAGGGAGGAAGGGGTGGAGTGCCCTCTCTGAATGTCACTGGGTTGCCCAGGGTGGTTTTGAACTTGCGACCCTCCTGCCTCAGCCTCCTGAGTGCTGGGATTACAGATACGCACCATCATGCCCTGTTCTGCTTTACTGCTTTTCCCAGAAATCTCTCCCAGGAAGATCCTTTATCCATTAAATTGCGACTGTCATTTCCTTCCTCCTCTCTCTCCTTCCCCTCCCTCTTTTTCCTCTTTTACTTTTTTTTTTTTTTAACTGGGAATCGAACTCCGGACCTTGAGCTTGCCAGGCAGGCGCTGTGCCGCTGAGCTGTACCCCCAGCCCGAGGCAGAAGGATTACTGCTGCCAGCTTGAGGCCGGCCTGAAGTACATAACAAGACCCTACTTCAAAAAAAAACAAAGCCAAAGCCGGGCGTGGTGGCGCATGCCTGGCATCCCAGCACTCGGGAGGCTGAGGCAGGAGGATCGATGTGACTTTGGGGCCAGTTTGGATTACATAGTGAGACTCTGTCTCAAAACACAAGCAAACCAACAAACCGAAACAAATCAAAGAAAGCCCAGAGTTCTGGGTGTTGGGAGGGGCTGGAAGCAGTTCTTTCTTTGGTAACCCTGAAGGTTTTTTTCCTGAAGCTCCAAAAAATAGACTGAGTTAGAAAGTTCTTTTATAAGAAGGTTCAGTCACAGCACAGTGAACCCTAATCATGTTAAAGATTGGGAGTGGGTTCTCTAAATCCTTTCTTTTTTTTCTTCATGGTGCCAGTGAACCACGTCCCTGAACCCTTCCAAATTTTCTTTGGATGCAGCGTGTAGCTCCCTTGCTCAGGCTGGGCCGGAACTTGTGATACTCCTGCCTCAGCCTCCCAAGTGCTGGGATGAGGGGCGTGTGTCACTATGCCTGGCTTCAGTGCTTCCCACGAGGCCACCTGGTCCTTTTGCTGGCTGTGGGTCTCTCAGGACTCCATCATTTATTTCCAGGGGACTTTCCTGCTGATACGATTGGTTAGATGACTGGATTCCAAACTGCAAATTTCGGGCTGGACCCATCCGTTCTGACCACGCGTTTTCGAGATCACTAGGCCATCTTGGAAAGGCAGAGAGCAATGCAGGTGTTACCTGAAGCCCCAAAGGCAGCTGAACTGACACTCCCTAGTGATGGGAATGTCACTGGGGTGGCCCAGTGGGCACCACCGTCAAAAATTGCAAAGTCAGGCCCAGCCGGCTCGGCCAAGGACTGTCACTTTTCGTTTTGCATGTAGCGCTGATTTCCCTGGGACAGGACAGGGTACAGTCTTTCACAGCTGAGATAAAGAAAGGGTGAGAAATCAGAGCAGAGGACCTCGTTTTTCTCTGCTGCTTGGTTAGGAAAAGGAAAAGGGATTTCCCGCCCCCCGTTTTTGTGTTTTATCGGCCTCTGCTTGTAGCAACGATTACACCCCTCGTGGGGAGCTGGTCCACGCGGATAACAGGTCAGTGCTGCTCGTAACCCCTCGTCCTCCTTTCTTTCCCTCCGTCTCTGGGTCTCCTTCCCTTTTGCAAAAATCCTTCCAGACTAGATTCTGCTCCTCGGTCAGCACCTATGATAATAAGCACTTATCAAACGATTTTTTCTTTTCTTTGGTACCGGAGATCGAACTCAGGACCTCGCGCTTGCCAGGCAGATGCTTAAGCCGCTGAGCTAAACCCCTGGCCCCCAAATTTTCTTTTTTGACACAGGGTCTCCTTAGGTAGTTGAAGCTATCCTCGAACTCACGGTGTAGCCCAGGCTGGCCTCCAACTTGCGGCCATCCGCCTGCCTCAGCCTCCCAAGTGCTGGGGTTACCGGTGTGTGCCACCCTCCTGCGTGTCTCAGCGCCTGTCAGAGACCTTGGCAAGGGCCCTGAAGCACCCCAGCCACAAGCACCCCTTGCGGGTCCAGGGCGGGAGTGAATCCCTGGCTTTGGAAAGAAACCCGGTGGCTTGCTGCCCCCAGAGAGGCCGCCAGAGCCGCAAAGCAGTGGTGGACGCAAAATTCACTCTAAGGGGCGGTTTGTGCCAGGAGGGCCGAGGCCTGCGGACCAGGGCTGCTGGCGCCACCTAGTGGCCGATGCGTCTCAGGCCTTTGCACCAGGGAGAGTCCAGCAGGTGGCCGCGGGGAGTACTGACCACTGACCGGCAGGGCTGGGTTTGAAGCTTTGGAGCGGGGAGTATCCCCTCTCACGTCCAGGGAGGCGGCTTAGCGGCGCGGTGCCTGCCTGGCGAGCGTGAGGCCACGGGCCACCTGGGTGCCGATTTGCATACACAGGTCACAGTGCTGTCTCCCTACCTCGGTCACAGAGAAGGCCAGGTTTGCCGCTCGAAGGGGCCCTGCCAGCCGTGACTCACGGGCCCCAGATCTGCGTCATCCCTGCTCCCCCTGCTCCCCATCCTGCACCCACACAGGCCTGCGGACTCCCCCAGACGTTGTGGGAAATTTTCCAACCAAAGCAAACCAAAACCACACCAAAGTGAGCCTCACACTCACAGGCAGGCTGGTCTGAAACAATAGAAACGCTCCGGGAACAAGGGGCGGGAGCTCTTACGTTGTATTTTAATTTTATTTTTGAGGCAGGGTCTCGCTGTGCAGTCCAGGCTGGCCTTGAGCTCACTCTGTAGCCCAGGCTGGGCTCAAACCTTGCAGCGACCCTCCTGCCTCAGCCTCCCGAGTGCAGGGTGACAGGCCTGGCGGAGGGGCCTCTTATAGAATGAGCACAGTTAGGGCGCAGCCGTGTCTGCCGTGACTTGGGGGAGGTGGAGACCTGGGGTCTGCCCCTGCCCCTCCCGCTAAACTGGTCCTGCCAAGCGGGTGCCAGGCACCGGGCCTGGGGACGGATCCTCCGTGGGACCCCAGATTGCTGGGGAGGGCTTGTCTTGGGCAGCTGGGGGGACAGGGGTCGTCCGCTGGGTGTGGCCTGACTTCTGCCCGCTGTCTGGCTTCAAATCATCAGGCTTCATGTGTGTCACAGCATGTTATCACAGTGTCACCATACGTCCCAGAGTGTGTTTCTGTGACAAAAATTTTAAAAATCTTAAAACTAGCAACCTGTTATTGTCACAGGCAACTGAATTAGATAGAAATATTCTAGGCAGTCAGACGGGGCTGGGGCTCCCGGAGGCGGGACGGGTCAGCCCCGTTTGCAGGTGAAGGGAACCAAGCCGAGGTGGGAGCCGGCTACAAGGCTTGGGCCGTAGCGGATGTGGCCTTTGGCAGAGTTGGGGGTACCCGTGGCAGGGCCAGCACCCAGGGCTGGTGCACGTGGTGGACCTGGAGTGGCAGAGACTGCCCGACCAGGGGGGTTTGTACTTTGTGTTCTGGCACTGGGGAGCCACTGAGAATCCTGGTGGAGGAGAGGCGTTTCCTCTCTGCAGCACCCCAGCTGCATCCCGGGGTGGGGGCCGGGTTTTATGAACGAAAGGCACATTGGTGTCTGTGTGCAGTGATGTTAGACTGTCACTGTTCAAAAACAATGTGTGTGTTATTATAACCTGGTTCTCACAGGTCATCAAAACCTGAACACAGTTAAAGGGACCCTTTAGGCTGAAACGTTTGTTTATTTCAGTCTTTGGAAAACTAGTCTGAAGATCTAAATATTAAAACAGAAACACTAAATCTACCGGAAGAAAAGTAGGTAAAGATCTTGAACACATACCGCTAGGTAGAGAGTTCGTGAACAAAACCCGGACTGTATGGGAAAACTCCAAATAATCAACAGCTGGGATCTCCTCTTATGAAAAAGCTTTTGCGTAGCAGAAGAAATCACTGACAAAGTGAAAAGACAACCTACACAGCAGGAAACAGTTTTAGCCAATTGTTCCTCAAAGGACTTGGATCTAGAATATATAAAGAATTGAAAAAAATCAGATCTTCCAAATATAGAGACCCAATTAAAAAAAATGGGCACCTGAGATGAATACCTACTTCTCAGGTGAAGAAATATAAGTGGGAAATAAATACATGAAAAAATGTTCCAACATCGCTGGTCATTTGAGAACTGCAAACTGAAACATCACTGAGATTCTATCTCACTCCAGAAAGAATGGCTGTCACCAAGAAATCAACCAGTAACAAGTGCTGGAGGGGCTGCGGGGGAAAAGCAACCCTTCTCCACTGTTGTCAGGAGTGTAGACTGGTGCAACCACGGTGGAAATCAGTGTGGAGATTCTGCAGAACACTAGGATTAGAGGTCCCATTTGACCCAGCTATTCCTCTGCTGGGTATTTCCCCAAAAGAATTACAAACATCATACCACAGTGATATATGTGTGTTTACAGCAGCACAATTTGTAACAGCTAAATCTTGGAAACAACCCAAATGCCCATCAACCAAGGAACGGATTTAAAAGATGTGGTCTTTTCCCACAATGGAACACTACTCAGCCATAAAGACGGATAAACTTGAGGCTTTTATAGGGAAATGGATGCAACTAGAGACCACACTCTTAAATGAAATAAATCGGACTCACATGTGTAAACATTATATTGTCTCCCTGGTGTGAGAAGCTGAAAGAGTGAGTGGGTTTTAAAATGTACACTAGATATTGCAAAATGGGAAGAAATTATTCAAAAGGAAAACGGAAGTAGGGTGGGTGAAAAAGGGAGAGGACGGGGAGGGAAAAGTCAGCTCAGTTATACTGTTAGTGTCTCTGAGCTCACTGAAATGAAAAATCTGTGCTAATACCAACTGGAGAACGCTTTATGCCACTGTCTTGTACCCTGACAACTACTTTGAAGGTGACGTGTAATGTGTTAATTATTGTTATTCTCCGATTATTCTGTTGTGAATGTGTGTTGAATTCACACGAGATCACCAGTCTGGAGCAGTCGGCAGGGTGGTGGGCTTCAAGACACTTTAAACAAACCTTACAGCTATGTATGTTATGTGTTGCACTGTCCTATGCTGAGATGGACAAATGAGTGTGTTAAAAATACTAACACGTGTGGCTTTTGCTGTCGTTTTCTTTAAACACTGTCACTCTTGCCTGTTCACATTCTGCGGAGAATCAGCAACCAAAGCAACCCCAGTGGGTGAGAAGTAACAGTCCTCTGGCTGTGTTTTATATTACGTCCTTGATAGCTAGATGAAGTGGTAACCGTTAAGGTCATGGATCAATACGACTTCTCCGGTCACTGAGGACGAAAAGGGTCATCGCGTACCACACGCTGTTTATCAGCCTCGCCCGATGCCGTAAGCTGGTAGTGAACCTGCTTACGTTTGCCGACCGACTCAGCAATTTCTCCACACCTGGGGACTAAAACATACCGTGGGAATTCCCCGTCATCCTTAGGGACGCGCCATGGTTAAAAGATCCCATTTAACCTTAAAACCACAGTTAGTCAAACAAAAAGAGGCGAATCTAGATAACCCAGACGTGGCCACAAATGCAAATACATTGGGCGATTTATGTCTTAAATGCCTCGGATCCAGCTCCTGGCTTTGTCACCTCCCAACCGCACTCCAGGGCACCTTCCTGTCCGCCTGCAGCCGAGACTGGAGAGCCCCGGTCCCGCGCAACGATCTCACACTGCAGCCCCCCTTCCTCACAGGAGACACCTGCGGCCACGCGAAGCCACCTGGGGAGCTACAGCCTGCTGCCCCCGTCACACGCTGTCCTTGCACGAATGCTCTGTTCTGCTCACTGGTTCCCCAAAGTCACCACCGCTGTTCCCAGGAACACTGCAGCCCTGGACTCTGAGTGAGTCACCCTCGAGGTTCTGGGTGCCTCAGGGCCTTCTGTTCCCCGAGAACAACTTGCCATTCCAGACCCTCGCCGCGCCCCTATTTTATGAGTGTGAACATTGCTTTTAGGTTTTATTCTCTTGGTTTTGCCTTGTTTTTGTTTCCCCTTCTTTCTCTTCTGTCATCTTCACCAGTTTCCTTGGGTAATTTTCTTGGTCCTTCAGCCTTGGTTTTAATCTCTCTCTCTCTCTCTCTCTGCACCACTAGCTCACAGAACGTGCTTAGTAAATGCACATAAGTGAAATCGTCTCATGCGTATTATCAGATCATAGTGCAGTGACACTGGAGGTCAATGGTTAAA
>PVJX010036545.1:0-17525 GCA_004027295.1 Dolichotis patagonum
ATATTGTT
Source organism: Dolichotis patagonum (assembly GCA_004027295.1). Taxonomy (NCBI): domain Eukaryota; kingdom Metazoa; phylum Chordata; class Mammalia; order Rodentia; family Caviidae; genus Dolichotis; species Dolichotis patagonum. The sequence continues at coordinate 9 of PVJX010036545.1, forward strand.
TAATTTCTTCTTTAATTTCCTCTGTGACCCACTGATTGCTGAAGAGTGTATTATTAAGTTTCCATGTGTTTGTAGGTTTTTTGCAATTTCTTTTATCATTAATTTCTAGTTTCACAGCACTATGATCCGATAACATGCATGGGATAATTTCAATTCTTTTGCATTTACTTAAATATGTTCTGTGGTCTAGTATATGGTCTATTCTAGTGAATGTCCCATGTACTGCTGAGAAGAAGGTGTATTCTGATGTTGTTGGTTGGAACAGTCTGTATACATCTATGAAGTCCATTTGTTCACAGTTGTGATTCAGTTCTGTTATGTCTTTGCTGATTTTCTGTCTAGTTGACCTGTCCCTTTGGGTCAATGGCATGTTAAAGTCTCCTGTTATAATTGTATTATTTCTTATTTGATTTTTCATTTCTGTTAGTATTTGCTTTATATAGCTGGGTGCTCTGGAATTTGGTGCATATATATTTAAGATTGTTATCTCTTCCTCTTGAAGTTTTCCCCTAACTAGTATATAGTGAACTTCTTTATCTCTTTGGATCATTCTTGCTTTGAAATTCACATTGTCTGCAAACAGGATGGCTACTCCTGCTTTCTTTTTTGGTTTCCTGTTGCATGAAGTATTGTTTTCCATCCTTTGACTTTCAATGTATGAGTGTCCTTTTGGGTTAGATGGGTTTCTTGTAGACAGCATATGGTTGGATGTTGTTTCTTGATCTATTCTGCCAGTCTGTTTCTTTTGATTGGTGAATTGAAGCCATTTATGTTATTGGTTATAACTGTTATATATTGGTTTATTGTTGACATATTATCTTTCTGCTGTTGTGTCTTTAGCTTTCCATTCTGTTTAATTGTCTGCCTTGCTTGGTGGTTTTATCCCATGTGTATCTAGAATGTCTTTCAGTATTCTTTGTAGGGTTGGTTTGGTGCTCATGAAGTTCTTCAGCTGCTCTTTGTCATGGAAGTATCTTATTTCTCCATTCATTTTGAAGGACAGTTTTGCCGGGTCTGTCAGTCTGGGTTGGAAGTGGTTTTCCTTTAGGATCTGAAATACTTCACTCCATGCTCTTCTTGACTTCCTTGTGTGTGTTGAGAAGTCTGCCGAGATTCTGATAGGTTTTCCTTTATAGGTGATCTCTCCTTTCACTCTAACAATTTTTAGTATTCTGTTCTTATGGTGGATTTCTGGAATGGAGATTATTATGTGTCTGGGTGTAGTTTTATTTTGATTATGGCTAATTGCAGTTCTATATGCTTCACTAATCCATATTTCATTTTGCATTCTCATGTTTGGAAAATTTTTCGGCCATTACCTCTGTAAATAGCCTCTTGATATCATTTGTGTTGTCCTCTTCTTTTTCATTTATCCCTATTAATCTTATGTTGTTTTTCTTTACATCACCTTTCAGCTGTTGAATTATTATTTCTTGATTCCTTGTTATTTTTAAAAGATCTTTCCTTTCCTGTTCACTAGCTGCAATCTTATCTTCAAGCTCTGAAATTCTATCTTCACTTATCTTGTTTCTTCATTAAATTTGAATGAAAGTTTTTCTGGGTACATCAGTCTAGTTTGAAATTTGTTTTCTTTCATGGCTTGAAATACCTTTCTCCAAGTTTGGCTTGACTTGAGAGTTTGTGCTGAAAAGTCTGCTGTGATTCCAATAGGCTTTCTCTGATAGGTGAGTTGTGTCTTTCCTCTAACAGCTTTTAGTATTCTGTTTTTATGCTGTATGACTGTGGTGTGAATTATTATATGTCTCGGTGTAGATTTATGTTGGTTGTGACAGTTTGGTGTTCTATATGCATCACTTATCTGCATATCTGTTTTTTCCCCATGTTTGAGAAATTTTCTGCTATTACTTCTGTGAATATTTTAGTTATGTCACTCGCATTTACTCCTGCATCTTCACTGATACCTATTAATCTTATATTATTGCTCTTAGCAGCATCTTGAATCTGCTGGATTTTCATTTCATGCTGCTGTGTTATTTTTATAAGTTCTATCCTTTCATGATCACTAATTGCTATCCTGTCCTCAAGATCCCAAATTGTATTCTCAGCTTCATTTAAGCAGTTTTGCCAGCTTTGAATAGAATTTTTTGTTCCTTGGATGTCTCTTTGAGTTTGTTTCATGAATTCTGTTTGTTTTCTATATTGTTCATTCAAGGTTTCAATCAGTTTCCCATGCTCCTGTACTTTTTTCTCTATTTCTTCTTTATCCGAGCTCAGCAACTCCTTTACTAAAGTTGTTATTTCTATCTTTACATTGGAGAGTACTTCTAATTTGATTTCCTCTATAGCCTTATGGAGTTGGGTTTTTTTTAAATTTCACTTGCTATCTTTTCAGAAATTTTTGGTGTGTTACTTTTAAAGTCTTCTATCTCAATGTCTCCTCTATTTGTTCATGGTAGACTAGATGTTTAAGATTGCATTTTGCCATTTTCCCTTTAGAGTTAGTGTGAACTGTTAGTAGTGTGTATCTTGGTGTCCCGCTGTAATGTTGATGTTTGTCCAGTTGCTGGGTCCCACAATGAATAGGTGGGTCAGTCACCTGACTCCTTTCTGCAGGGCCTGTTGGGTGAGTCCTGTATTCTTCCTGGGCTGACAAGCTTAGTAGTATTGATGTAGGCCAACTTTCATTTACTGCTAGTGCTTTATCTTCAGGTTACTCCAGGTCAGTAAATCTCCCTGTCTGTAGTGTTTGTGTCGGCTGAGGCCCTACTGTGTCCCTATTTGTGCCTGGGTGTCTCATAAGCCCTTTTGATTTTCTCCAAATTGGGGAGTCCTTATTGGCACACTCTCACCATGCTTGGTGTTTACTGTGTGCAGGAAGGAGTCACCCACACACTTGTAATTCTCACTAAGGTCTTACAGTTAGTTTGAGGGAACTTTACTACTGGCCCTCTTTACCCACTGTATACTGCTATTTTAGGGGCATAGTCACCACACTGACTGGAACCTGTTGAGATCTCCCATTTGGGTGAGACCTTTGCTGAATCTCCCTTCAAGCTAGTACAGTTAATCCACTGTAGTCCATGGATCTGGGAGAAAGGGTGGGAGTTGAAGATTAACAGCAATATTAGGTCCAGGAGGTAGGAAGTGTCCCCGAGGGGCCAGCAGATGTCTTGGGTCCAGGTGTTTTCTGGGCATGAGCCAAGGTTCCAGGGCAGTGTGGCTTTCCTCAGTGCCACCTGGAGTTACACAGGAAGCATGCAGCTGCGCGGGTCAAGGTCTGAGGGCAGCACGCATTTCCCAGGGCTGGCTGGAATCATGCAGGAAGCATGCAGCTGCATGGGCCAAGATCCCAGGGCTGCACGGCATTCCTCAGTGCCATCTGGAGTCACACAGGAAGTGCATGGCTGCATGGGCCAAGGTCTGAGGGCAGCACACATTCCCTAGGGCCGTTGGGAGTCATGCAGTACCTGTTTCTTCTTTAGAGATACTTAATAATTTTTCTATGATGTTTTTCATTTCTTCTTTTACCTGAGATAGTATTTTTGTTCTAATTTCTTTTATAGCTTCATGAAGTTGTTTTTTACTTCAGGTGCCATCACTTCACAAACTTCAGGTGTTCAACTGAAGTGAGTTCATAAATGATATAAGAATCCAAGCAGCCAAATTGATAAATTTTGTGATTTTATTATCTGAGCTCAGTGACCATCCATAGACCTCTGTTTGAGAATCAAACCAAGTGGCCCTGAACTGGAGGATTATAGGGCATTTAAAGCAGAAATCTGCAAAGCAAGACATCCTGTTGGAAATAATTTAGCTAGATTCTTACATTAATTTTGGTTGACACCTATATCCTGCTTCTTTGTTGAGCAGGTTAATTTTTTCTCTTGTGGGTGTAGCTGATTCTGCTTTTCTCATGGGACTTGTAACCTGAGTAATTTTCACTCTAGTGGGACAAATTCATGGCATGAGTCCAATACAGGGCACAAGATGGTATCAGTTATGCCAAGCTACAACACAACTCCCAGTCTCTTCCATGTATACATCTCCTGGACTTGCTCTTCTTGGGTTGGAGTCCACAGACTACCTTTTGCTTCATCATCTTGACATTTTCCTGGGTTCTTCCAAACAAGTGGGCAGTGGTGACCCAGGCACTTCCTCTTTTGGCTACAATTTCTCTGAAGCATGACAGTTTGGGTCTCCTTTACAGTGCTGGTTACAGATATCCAATGCTGGCTACTAGGTGTGCTGGTGAAGGGTTGGCTTCCATTTTTCCCAGTCTATGATGGATACTTGGGGTGGGAAGCATCCTGGATGGCAGATGGCATGTGCATGATGGCAGGGTCGACTACTGGCTCCTGGACCTGAGCTGGTTCTTTTTTTTTTGATTCTCTATATGTTGTAGATAGAAGTCCTTTGTGTGAGGGACAGTTTGCTAAGATTTTTCTCCAATTCATGGGTTTTCTTTTCACTCTGTTGGCGATTTCTATTGACATGCAAAAACTTTTTCATAAGACAAGATCTCAGTTGTGAATTCTGTGAAACATTTCCCATGCAGTTTAGTTTCTGTTCATGAACTCTCTGCCTACCTCTGTGTCATCAAGGTATTTATCTACTTTGCCTTCCAGAAGATCTAGTGTTTCTGTTTTAATACTTAGATTTTTGATCCATTTTGACTTTAGTTTAGTGCATGGTGACAGACATGTTTTAGTTTTCAGCATGCAGAAAGTCATTTTGTCCACTGCCACTTATTAAAGCGGCTGTCCTTCTTCAACTCAGTTGTCCATACCTTCACAGGAGACATTATGGTAACAACTGTTCATTTCTGTTCTCTTGTTTTGAAGTCCTGTGTTGCTTTCATGGTTCTGTTCTGATTTGCTTTGCTCTGTTTTGTTTTATTCTCTTTAAAATTAAAAAATATAAAAAAGAAAAAGAAGCTATCTTTCTTCAAGTGTATTTGATTGTCTGCTTTCTCAAAGATAAGGTGGCTGAGTATGTTTATATTTGTGGCTGTATCTTCTAAGCTATTCCACAGGCTTTTAGGTCTATTTTTTGTCAGTACCATGCTGATTTTATCACAGTGGCTTTCTAGTATAATTTGAAGTCAGAGATTATGATGCCTCCTACCTTGCCTTTATATTATAGGTCTCTTCTGGTTCCAGATGAAATTTGGGGATGATTTCTCTAGATCTATGAGATATGCTATGGTATTTTAATTGACATTGCATTAAATCTGTAGAAAAGTTTTGGGAGTATGGCCATTTTCACAATATTTGTACTTCCTATGCATGAACATGGGTGTATTTCCATTTCCTGAAATCCTCTTGAATTTCTTTTTGCAGAGTACTGTAAATTTCAATACATCGATCTTTTACTGCCTTTGTTAGATTGATTCATAAGTATTTCATTTTTGGGGGTGCTATAGTGAAAGAGTGATTTTACCCTTATTTTTGTCTCAGGGAGTTTGTGATTTTTGTACAGGCATGTGATTGATTTTTGAGTACTGGTTTTGTATCCAGCTACACTACAGAATTTGGTTATTAGATCTAGCAGCCCTTCAGTGGAGTTTTTGAAGATTTCCATGTAAAGTATCATGTCATGTGCAAATAAAGATAGTTTAAATTCTTCCCTTTTCTATCCTTACTCCTTTTATTTCTCTTGTGTAATTATTCTGGCTAATATTTCCAGAACTACATTGCATAGGAGTCGTTATAATGGACATCCTTGTGTTTTTTCTGATTTTAGGTTAAAATTTTTCTGTTGTTGTCCATTTACTAAGATGATTGCTGTTGGTTTATCATATACAGCTTTTATCATACTGAGGAAAAGACTATCTATTCCTATTTTCTGTGGGATTTTTATCATGAACAAGTATTGGATTTTGTCAAAAGCTTTTTCTGTATCCATTGAGATGATCATGTGATTCTTGTCTTTGGCTCTGTTGATATGGTATATTACATTTATTGATTTACATAATTCAAGCCACTCCTGCATTCCTGGGATAAACCCCACTTGGTAGTGGGTGTATAATCTTCTTGATGACTTACTGCAATCTGTTTGCAAGGATTTTATTGAGAATTTTTGCATCTATGTTCATTAGGGAGATTGGCCTGCAGTTGGGTTTTTGGGGGGTTTTTTGGGGGGGGTCTTTCTCAGGTTTTGGAATCAGAGTAATAATACTTGCTTCCAGGAATGAGTTAGGGAAAATTGCTTCCCTTTCAATTTCATTGAAGAATTTGAGGAGTGTTGACATTAAATCCTCCCTAAATTTCTGGTAGTATTCAGCACTGAACCCATCAGGACCTTGGCTTTTCTTTGCTGGTAAAGTTATAATTACATTTCTAATTTCATTAACTGATATTGAATTACTCAGCAGTTTTACATCTTCTTGATCCAGCTTTGGTAATTCATATGTTTGTAGGAATCTGTCCATTCTTTCTGTGTTATTAAACCTATAAGAGTAGAGGCTTTTATAGTAAATATTGATGATCTTCTGTATTTCCACAGGGTCTGTAGTGATTTCATGCCTTTTGTTTTTTTGTGTGGATTTAAGTTTTTCCTCTCCTCTTTTTGATAAGGTTGGCTAGAGGTATATCAATTTTGTTTATTCTTTCAAACAACCAACTCTTCGATTCATTAATTATTTGTATTGTTTTCTTCAGTTCAATTGCATTGGTTTTTGCTCTGATTTTATAATTTCCTCCATACTTTCAGCTTTGGGCTTGACTTGCTCTTCTTTTTGTAGAAGTTTGAGATGCAGCATTAGGTTGCTTATTTGTGTTCATTCCTGTTTCTTGATATGGGAGTTTACACTATAAATTTCCCTCTGAGGACTGCTTTTATTGTGTCTCACAGGTTCCAGTAATTACATTTTCATTCAATTGTAGATATTATTTAACTTCTTCTTTAGTTTTTTCTGTGACCCATTGGTTGTTTAGGACAGTGTTATTTAATTTCCATGTGTTTATAGGGTTCTTGTGGGGTTTTTGTCATTAATTTCCAATTTTGTTGCACTATGGTTAGATAATAGGCATGGGATTATTTCAATTCCTTTGCATTTACTTAAGCATGTTCTTGGGCTAGTATATGGATTATTTTAGAGAATGACCCATGTGCAGATGAGAAGAATATGTATTCTGATATTGTGGGGTGGAAAACTCTGTTCACATCTACTAGGCCCATTTGTTCACAAGTTCGACTCAGTTATGTTATTTCTTTACTGATTTTTTGTTTGTTTGATCTGCCTCTTTGTGACAATAGGGTTATAAGGCCCCTGTTATAACTGTATTATTGCTTATTTGATTTTTCATGTCTATTATGATTTGTCTTACATGGTTGTGTGTTCCCATATTTGGTGCATATATATTTATGACTTTAATCTCTTCCTCTTCAAGTTTTCCACTAACAAGTATGCAGTGACCTTTTTTGTCTCTTTTGATCATTCTTGGTTTGAAGTTCACATTGTCTGCAAACAGAATAGGTAACCCCACTTTTTTCTGGGTTCCTATCACATGCAGTATTGTTTTCCATCCTTTGACTTTTAGTCCATGAATTTCCTTTTGAGTGAAGTGTGTTTCTTGTACATAGCATATTGTTGGATTTTTTTCTTAATCTACTCTGCCAGTCTGTTTCTTTTCAGTGGTGAGTTTGAGACCATTTACATTGGCAGATATAACTGATATGTAAAAATTTATCTTTATAATGCTATCTTTCTGTTGTTGGTTCTCTACTTTGTCTCTCTGTTTGGTGTTCTGCTTTTTTCTAATTGTTGGTGTTTTCCTTCTGCTGTTTTTCTTGCAATTGCAGTTATATTTATCTCTTTTTAGAGTACCTTTTATTACACTTTGTAGTGTTGGTTTGATGGTTATGAATTTATTCATTTCTTCTTCACCATGGAGGTATCTTATTTCTCCATCAATTTTCAATGATAGTTTTGCAGGGTACATCAATCTGGGTTGGAAGTTGTTTTCTTTCAGGACTTGAATTGTTTGACTCCAAGCTCTTCTTGACTTGAAGGTTTGTTTTGAGAAGTCTACCATGATTCTGATAGGCTTTCCTTCATAGGTGATCTTTTTCTTTTCTCTGACAGCTTTTAGTATTTTTTTGTGTTGCTGAATTTCTGGGTTCCTAATTATTAAATATCTAGGTAAAAATTTATTTTGGTTGTGGTTAATTGGCATCCTATATGTGTCCTTATCTCTGTATCAGATTTTTTCCCATGTTTGAAATATTTTTTGCTATTATTTCTGTAAACATTCTTATGTCATTTGGATTGATTTCTGCTTTTTCATTGACACATACTCATCTTACATTGTTTCTCTTTGCATCATCTTGTAGCTGTTGAATTGTCATTTTTGTTTCTTTGTTATTTTTAAGAGAGCTTCCATCCTGTCTTCAAGGCCTGATAATCTATTTTCAGCTTCATTCAAGCACTTTTTCCCACTTTCAATGAAATTTTTAATTTCCTGAATTTCCCTTTGAATCTGTTTCATGCATTCTAATTCTGTCTTGTATTGTTCATTCATGATTTCCATCATTTTCTTATGTTTATCTTTTTATCTACATCTTCTATAGATATACTCAAGAAAGATATTTCTTTCATAAAGTATGCCATTTCTTTTTTTACATGAAAGATTATTTATGATCTGATTTCCTCTGTAGATGCATGGAGTTGTTTCTTTACTTCAGTTGCTATCATTTCAGAAAATTCAGTTGTGCGATTTCCTGTGTCTTCCATTTCAATATCTCTCAGATTTGTTCTTGGTGGGCAAGAGGACTGAGACTGCATCTTTTCCTCTGGGACCTGTGTGGCTAGCCAGGCACCCTGCCAATGGATTGCCCTGGAACATGGAATTGGGCAGTGCTTTGATCCTCCAATATCCACATGGCTAGGTGGGGTCCACCTCCAAACTATGGTGCCAGAGCCTTGTGCTCTGATGGGAAGAGCTCAAAATCTTCAGGACCCATCAGTTAGGCTGGTTTCTCCCTGAGGGATGGCTCTGGGGCTCTATTCTGGGTAAGGTTCAATAACTCTGTGACCTGTTATGCTGGCCGTGTCTTCCCCCAATGGATTTTACTGTGATGGTGGACTGGGTAGAGCTCATATCCTCTGTCCAGATAGCAGGGATGCACCATTAGAGTGTGGTGCCAGGGCCTTGCTCTTGGCTGGGTAGAGTTTAGAATCTCTGGGACTGAGGCAGCTAACCAGAACACACCCTGGAGTATGGCACCAAGTCAACGTTCCTGGATTTGTGGAGATCAGAACATCAGACCCAGGCCAACAGAAGACACTTTTTTAAAGCATTCTGAACATCTTGTCCAGCTCTGGGAGTCTAAGGACATTGAACACTGGTTGATTGGGCAACTCCAAGAAGACATCTTGATGACCTGTTTCCAGATATACACTGCCTTTCTGAACCCCCAGGATGGGCAATTTTTAAAACCACTGGGAGACATGACCCTCAGCTGTCTCCTGAACAGTCTTTCCAAATTGAGATTAAAAAGAGACATTAAAGCAAGAAAAAATTTGATCTTTTATTCCACTTATGTTTGTCACCAGTACAGATTTGATAATGAGTCACATTTGTCAACTTAGAGTACCTTTGATTTCCAAATCCTCTGATAACTTGACAACTTCCTCCAGAGGAATGGCAAACAATCAGAATTTCCCTATATCCAAGCCTTTTTTGTTCATCATGAACAATTTTCTTTCTATCCCACTCTCTTGTGGATCCAAATCTTCCCACCAAACAAAAACATCCTACCTCCACAAAGACTCCTAGCCTCATTCCCAAACCAAGGACAACATGCCTTTATCCTTCTGTGCCATCCACTGTTGATGACTGATCCCATTGATGATCCTGTACCCTAATTGCAACCTACTTTCTCAACAGCCTTCACCAGACTTACAACCACTCACCCAACCAGTCCTTCCTCTGAGTGCTTCTCCTCTTCTCCAACATCCAGCAGCCCACCCACTTGCTTCCTCTAGCCCAGGTCTCTCCTCAAACCTAGCTTTTTCTTCCCAGACACACTTTCACATTCTTTCTTTCCACCCGATACCTCCTCAAACCTCTTCTCATCCCATCCTACCCTATTGTGAGGTACCAGGCATAGAGGGACTTGTTCATATTCACATTTCTTTCTCAATTACTCAGGCAGAATATTTCCAACAAATAATGGGGTTTTTATTTAAAAAATCCTGATAAACTCAGAAAAGAATTTCTACTCACTCAAATGTACAACCTCACTTTGGAAGATATTTACCTTATCCTCTTGCTCACTCTTACTGATGAGGAAAGGGAGTGTATTTGAGAAGCAGCTGAAAATTGCTCTGATAAGCTCCACCATCAGCATCCTGGCAGGCATGTTGAGGTAGCCCTAGTACTCCCTGGGGGCTAAACCTTAAGAAGCTGAGTGGACATATCAACTTGGTGACTCTGGTAAGACAGATTGCAATCATATGATCTCTTGACTCCTGGCAGGAATGAAAAAACATTAAAAGAAAAGGTCAAATATGAGTGGTTCAGATAAGTCACACAAGGGACAGACAAAATCTCAGTGCTCTTTATGAACATCCACCCTAACTTTCATAAAGGTTTAATTGTACTACACCTCCACTTCATCTCCCAGTCTTATCCAGAAATCCACAAAAATTCCAAAAATTAGAAAATGGTTGCCAACCATCACAGAAGGAGCTTATAGACATTATCTTTAATGTTTTCAACAATCAAGATGAGGAATAGAGAAATCTAAAAGAGAAACAGACTAAAGCTACATATCAAATCTTGGCCTCCCTAGTTTGACCCCCAGCAGAGAAACCTGCCAAAGGCTTTACCTCACACTAGCCTAACAACTGTTTTCCCTGTGGCAATCCAAGCCACTGGGCCAAAGCTGGCTCTAATCCCCAGACCTCTTACAAAGCCATATCCGAACTGTGGACAGTGGGGTTACTGGAAAATGGATTGCCCTTTGGGGAAGTCAGGCCCTCCCCTGGGTTCCTTCCTCTCCAGGAGACCTGACACCCAAGAGAAGACCTGAAATTCCTTATGGCCTGATCTTCAGATACTTATTGATGGGGTCTGGCTTCAAAGGCCATCTTCACAACATCATCAAAGAATCCACAAGTAACAGTACTTGTGGCAAGAAAACAGGTTTCCTTTCTGTCCAATTCAAGGGCCAGCCTCTCTGTTCTTACTGAACATTCAGGACTTTTGCTCCCCTCCTCTATCTCAATTGTTGAAATGAGGGGACTATAGAAATACCAGCCAAGACTCCAGCTTTGTATTACAACTTTCTCATGCTCACTTTAAGAAGAGAGATTCTTTATCACATGGGGACATCTATGTGTATTCCCTCACTTCCTTATGAACCCTTCCTTACCCTACCAGTCCTACCTTCTAATGAGACCTTCACCTCTGAGGCAAGCCAGCTCACTAAATCACAAACTGACATTGTTTGGGACACAAACAAAAAAAAAAACCTTTCCATAGGATTATACCAATAACTTTTCAAAATACTACTAAGGGCCTCTACATGAACTGTCAGTCAGCCAATAGCCACTACCCCCAACAGCCATTGTGGCCTCCGGCCTATTATCAACCACCTTCTTAAAGCCCAAACTTTCTACCTTACCTACTCCCCCCACAATACTCCCATTTTTCCTGTAAAAGAAACTGATGGATCCTTCCGATTAGTCCAAGATCTCAAAAAGACTAATGAAGCTATTGTCCTCACTCACCCCTCTTCTCCCATATCTCCACAATACTCAATATTTTACTACTTTAGACCTCAAAGATTCCCTTCAGTTTTGATTCCCACAAAGTTTTACCTAGACAAATCCTCCCATATATCTGTTCACTCAACAACTTGCATGGAAAGTTCTTCAAAGACCTCCAAACACTGGACCTTGCCCCTAGCTGCTTGCTAAGTTGGTGACCTTTTGCTTTGAAGCTCCTCAAAAAATGACTATAGCCCACAACATCCTTCTCCTTAAATTCTTGGGGAAAAAGAGATATCTTGGCTCCTAACACAAAGCCCAATTGGTATAAGAAAAGACCACTTACCTTGGCCTCCACTTTACCCCTACCACTCTTTGTATACATCTCTCCTGAAAACAGGTTATTGAAAATCCTCCTTTCTCCACTAAAAAACAGGATCTCTTTTCCTTACTGGGGTTTCTTAGCCATCAAAACCCCTCTGTGAGACTTCCCAAAGAGATTCCTGAAAAAGAATGTCAAAAAAAAGATTTAATTCCCATTTCTCTTTGATTTTCAAGTGGGCACTACTTATGGGTTTCCCTTTGGCCTACTCAAACATAATAAACTTTTGTTTCTATTTCTAGCCAGCAAGAAGGGACAAGTATTAGGGCTACTTGCACAGCCAACTAGAGACTCCCTTCAGTCTATTTTCTATTTATCCAAACAGCTTGACTTTGTAATAAAAGGTCTTAGTGTTAACAGGTGTCTGTTTACAGGTCTGAGCATTATCTACTTTCCTTATCCCTGAGGCCCAAAAGATTACTCTCCACCAGCTCCTGTAGGTACATTCTTCAAATGGCCTCTCTGACCTCAGCCACTATGCTTTAACCCATCTTCTCTCTCTTGCCCAAATTCAAGTCCTACACTTTCAGCTTTTACAGCCCTTGGTTACCACTGCTGCTCATCTGTCCTAAATCCTGCTAACTTCCTCCCAGTACCTAGCTCTCCAGACTCCAATGCCCCAACCCATGTGAGTGCACCAAGCTCCTTGATTTTACTCCCATGTGCTTCCTTCACATACCTCCAGAATATATTCCAGGATTTCCTGACTGGTTTATCAATGGAAGTGCTTCAAAGACCACCCATTCCCAAGCATCATTGAAGGTCATTATTCTAATCAATCCTCCTATCCTCCTTGAGAAGTATTTGAGATGGCAGGCCTCCCCACAAGGACAACTTCACAGCAGGCAGAGCTCATTGCACTCACTAGAGCTCTCACTGTCACAAAAGATAAAACTATCAATATTTACACAGCCTCCAAGTGTGCATATAATATCCTACACTCAAATGCCCAAATCTGAAATGAAAGGAGATTTCTAGCTGCAAAAAAATACCCCTACACAAATGGGTCTCTAATTCAAGACATTCTAGAGCTGACTCCTCTATAGTCATTCAAAGAGCAATCAAAGACCTAACATATGTGATAAACATCTCAAGCATATTATTTGTGGAAATAATGAGGCTGATAAGAGTAACAAAATAGGCAGCTACCTACCCTCTTTCTATTCTTTGCTTTGTCATCACTCTTATAACTCCCACGCACCCCCAAGAAATAACTTTACTCAAAGAATGGGGGGGGCATGACAAGAGGAACAGTGGTGCTTTTTCCATGAATAATTGGTACTTCCTGAAAGCTTGAAAAACAAATTCCTTTCATATTTCCATGACAAGATCCATGCCAGATCATTCCCTCTGCTCCAATTCCTACAGACTCACATGCATCTGTCCCCTAGTTTTAGGAGCTCCCTGCAGAAGATTATCTCTCAATGCTCCATATGCCAAGCCACCAACTCCTAGAACAGCCTCAGAATGCCTCCCTTCCCCACCCATCGAATTTAGGGATCCCTCTCCAACACTGACTGACACAAATACGTTATTCATATACCTCCTATTAAAAAAGACACCTCCCGGTCCTAGTGGGCACCTTCTTATATCAAATAAAATATCTTCCACAGTATCATGTATCCTACATACTAGAATCATCCCTTAATCCAGATTCCCAACCTCCTTTCAAATAAAGACCTATGGTTCAGAGAATCTTCTCAGACTTCTCCCCAAAACAAATCACCACTTTTATTTCCTGTGTTCTCCTGCTCCAACCCTTTCTCAATATTTCTCATCTTCTTAACCCCTAACACCAAAACACAGACCCTTCTTAGCTACCTCAGTCAGACACTCTCTCACATGGTTAAAAATCATCCAAAACTTTAATGGAACCATCCAACCACCCTCCTGGGTCTGCATCTGTCTTTCCCAAATAGCAGACTCAGGAGTCTCTGCTCCCCTTGGAACATGGATAAACATTTCTGCAGGGATACACTTCACCAAGACTGCCAGTCCCAGGGGCACAGCTCTAGCTGAAGGAGCTGATATCAGACTCCAGGGGGCACTAAAGACTATCAGACAGCTCTTAAAGGCTCATGGATTGCCACAGTGGACAATGACCAGTCCCTTACAGAATGGACTCCATCTAACCTAAGCTTCTTTTCTTCACTTCTCAAACCAAACAAGAACCTTTACCCTAGTCCATTTTTTAGACCCCTTCCTCTGCAAAGCTACTATCCATATTCTCCCTCCTTCTGATCAACACAACTTTAACCATCTGGGAAATCTTTTACCAATTCTTTTACCAGGAAGTGTACCTGCCTACACTTCCTTCCAGGGTAAGCTAAATGCTACCACATCTGAATATTGCCAAGACAGAGAAAGGACCCCCTGATAAACATTCCCCTAGTCCATGGAGGTGGCCCAAACTGCAAACACCTCAATACATCAGATGGCAGAGTTTTCCTAAACCAAAAATTCAGTTTTTAGCCAAGAGAGTCCTGTAATATTACAACCAGCCATACCTCTTTACCCTTTGACAGCTGCAACTTTTAGCTCCTCCTTCCATATATATGGCACAAATTCTAAATAGTTCAACTTTTACTTTCTAACTCACCCCCAGACCTTCCTCCTTCTGTCCCAATTTGATTTCAGTAATAAGATGCCTTTCTCTAAAGATCAGCATCTTCTTGATGTGCAGAGACAAGTCATATATGTGCCCACCTACCAACCAGACAGGAATCTGTACATTAGTCCTCCTCACTCCCATCTTTTCCTTAGCAACAGACAATCTACCCATTCCTCTCTCCTCCATAACCCATGTCAAGGCACAATGCACCACACAGCTGATTTCCCTTAGTGGTCACCATTGGAATAATCACAGGAACTGGAATGGGGATTGGGGCCCTAAGGGTCTCTCTTTCAGAGTTCACCAGGCTTTCAGAAGAATGCACCCAGAGACTATAATAAGTCTCTGACCAACTGAAACACTTCCAAGATCAAGTAGACTCCCTGATCTCAGGTGTCCTCCAAAAACCAGGAGGCCATAATCTCCTGACAGCTTCACAGGGTGGCTTGTGAACTCTACTGTAAGAACAATGCTGCTTTTACACCAACAAATCCAGTCTGCTCAGAGACAGCTTTGTAAACAATCTTTTGAACTCCTGAAGGCTCTTCAATGATCTGTTTCCCTTTCCTCTTCGGTAGCTCCTACCCTGGTTGGCCCCCTTAATGCTTATTACTTTTTTCCTTCTTTTTCTTCCCTCTATGCTTAATCTAGTCCAAAGATTTTTTTTGAGGAATAAATACTGGCCATTTCCCAGGCAACTACTCAAGAACACTTCCAAACTGTCTTCCTTCTCCAAAACATAAAAGATAATTCATTGCCCCCTTTCAGCAGGAAATAACCAAGAAAAAAATAATGACCCATTTTCCTATGCTTCTTTCAAGCCAGGAATGACAGAAACTGGACAGTGATAGCATGAGTTTGAATAAGCCAATGCACCATCTTAGAGAAAGATAGGTTTTGTTTTACTTGTTCACAGAGCATATGTCAGTAGTTCACAGAGGACATGTTCAGCAAGTCCACTGAGGATATGTAGCTGGTCATTGAGGAAAAATCAGCCTGCAGTTTCTCTGACCCACCCACTCAAAAACCCACCAAAAATGCTATAAGAAAAGCCTCTAAGCTGTAAAAGACACCGTCCTGTTCTTTTTGCACAGACAGGTTCTTCTCAGGTTTATCAATAAACCTGCTTGGACTGTTGAGTTTTCATTCTGTCTTTCCTGCTCAGTGGTAGCAAGACAACTTTTGGTGTGATTTACAATTTCCCGGATTATGTAAAGAAAAATAAACTCAAACATAGACTTGCAAGGCATGACCTGTATGACAAGAAAAACACTCAAACAGTGAAAAACTTGCAAGGACACAGTAAAGAAATTCAGGGAAAATGTTAAGGCCAATGTTGGCACTGGCAAAAAGCCAAAGGAATAAATACTCTGCAGTGACTGTCTGAATGAGAGGATTAATAGACTATAAAGACATCAAGAAGAATGTGCCGAAGCAGCATTTTGAAAATATCAAAAGCCATTCATGATGAAATCATTCAACAAACTAAACATTATCTAAAGATAAACACAGTACTCATCTCATATTTCATTTCATTTTCATCTCAGAAAATGAAAATTGATGTACACTACCATCACTTCCATTCATCACTGCACTGGAGTTATTCCAGGCCTCATAGTAACCTATTTTTACTCCTAAGGTTTCATTTATCACCCTTTTCCTGCTATAATTATTTCTGGCACTCAATCTAAGTGGTGCAGAAATTTAAAAAGGAGACAAATAACAGAAAGGCCTTTAATGCAGGCACAGGACAGACCCACACACTGAGAAAGTGAGAACTCTCTCATTGGACAAAGGGCTGGGGGCTGCATATATAGATTATCTCTTGAGGAGGGGTTTGGTTAGTTGACAGTGATAAATTAGTGTTATGTGTTAGTATGTGCAGGTTGGGGATTGAGGAATCTTTGACATGTGTAGGAAGGAAGACAGGAAGTCTGTCTTGGATCAAGAAGAAGTCTGATAAGGTGTCTTTTTGTAGTTTTTTTTGCCATACTGGACCTCCATCATAATTAGATAGAACCATGTGGGAAAAAACCTATCATTCCTGTATTTTGGTGATAGAGGGTGACAATTATCTCTCAGGCTGCTTCCTGCTGAACAGGAGCAATGTAAGGGAGAGTAGGAGTGGAAATGTGAGAATGAAAGGTAGGCTTCTCATGGATCTGTGAGGTGGAGATATCACTGAGGACAAGGAGTTCTTTGGTTGGGAACACTTGGATTCTGGCTTGGATAAATCTTGAAAGGAGTTTGAAGATGCAGGGGGCTAAAAGCAAATAATATATTATATATAATAAATATATATATATATAATATATATAATATATATAATATATATAATTATAGGAGCCCTATAATACACCTTAAGACAGGGTCCCATGATTCAAATGTGTCTCTCCATCGAGACCATGGTGAAGAAGAAGAATATCCATAGCTTAACTGTTAATGTTTTTCCTCCAGGTACCTGTGGAGACTTTTTACCTTGTTCATGATGATTCCCAATTCATTTACAAAGAAACAACACTATTCTTCCAGCATGACCCAGGTACCCACCCCCCTTCACTGTAAGAACATATAGAGCTCATCGGTTTTGGAGAGTAACTGCTGCCAGACTATTTGATTTTGTAGTGAGTGGATGGAGGTAGTTATATGTTCTATCTGCTGGTGAAACTCTATAGAGAGAGTTGACAGTATAGATGGACTGTTGTGTCCACTTCCCCTCCTCCTAGGCCTGCACCAAGAAGAGAGAGTATGTCCACACTGACAAGGACTGGGGTATTGACAGCTCTTGCTTTCCAAATGAGATGATCCTCACATAACTGGGAAGTGAAGGCATTTTCTATAGCCTCT